>JANPWX010000086.1:702278-837102 GCA_024734555.1 Trochalopteron elliotii | reverse complement strand
TTAGAGATCTCCAAATTGTATCTTTTTCTTGTAAGTTTCTCATGTGACCCTAGTTAGAACGATGTCGTGCTGACTATGCACATTCTATTCAGGATTTTTAAAAAGAGAGAGGATTGGGAAGAAATCAGGCTAAGTTGTAATCATGGTGGAGCAAGCATGGCATGTGTCCTGTCAACTGCACTTCACAAAAGGATGGTCCAAATAGGATGTCCTCTGTTTCTTCAGTAATCTAATAAAATTTTAATGTACTAATATTTGGGAAATACAACTTGGGTTTATACTTTTTGACTTTTCTTTCCACAATCATCAAATTCCATATCATTCTTCTTCTTCTTCCTCCTTATATGTAATTGCTTAATAATTTCCTGCAGAAATATTTAATTCATAGCTTGCTCCTTCCTTCTACACATTTCAAAACTGCTTGCCTGACCTTTCACTTTCTCATGACACACTACAGTGCAGTTCCAAATCTCTTCTCCAATTAATCTGAACGGGGGCACAAGTAAAATACAAAGTTGGGAATTGGATTGCAATTTCTGTGTTATTACTACTGAGCAAAGGCCAGCAACCTCATGTTTCTTGCATTAGCTGGCCCCTGCTGTTTCACTTAAAATCCATTTGTTTGAAATGAACAGGTTATAGAAATTAGACTCAGAATTTTAAATATTTAGTTAAAATATATACAGTGATGAGCTGCTCTGTTAAAAAGCATCCCCACAAAAAGAAAAAAAAAATAAAAAAAATTTATTAAATCAGCTTTGGTTATCTTCTTCAGCTCTAAAAAAAAATAGCTGCAAACACTGAGAGTGACAATGCAAAGTAAAATAGTATATGTATTTTTCTTAAAATTTGCCAGTGGAAGCAGCTGGGGTAACAACTAAATAGTCATCATTCATTAGAGTTCCTGCAGGCAAAACTTATAAAATATACAAGACATAATATCAATTCCTTTCCTGGAAAAAAAACCCCATCTTTTTAGAAATTTCTTTTACATTGGTTTTAGGAAAAAATCTTTTAAAAACACCAAAAATGAGGTAACACTGAAAAATGTCTCCTGACACTGTTAATTATGTTTCTTTATTGTGTTGCTTCATGGACTGGAGTCATTTCACCATATAAAGAAGTAATGAAAGCCCAACTGCTAGCACTCAGGAAGAAAACTCTACTGACTTTTCTTCACTGTTCTAGGACCCAGTAAAAACGTTTCACACAATATTCTTCACACCTGAGAAGGATGTTGATGATTTTCACAAAAAAAAGAAAGATAATAGAAGTTTTATTATGCATAACTAGGTTTTCCAGGTACTGTACTTTGACTGAACCTTTTAGAAAATAATGAGCTCAAATCTTATGTTAGTAACAAACTGGTAAATCAGTTCTAACTTATATTCATTTAATTCAGTTGAATTTTCAGGGAAAACCCAGGATAAATGAAGCAGTTGCTGGCTCACAGTTACCATCTCAGCTTCAAAGTCTATTCCTGATTCCCTGCTTCCTCTAAAAATTGTTTCTTTTTTTATTTAGCTGAGAAGTGTGCACTAGTCAGAAATATACTCTACCCCATTCTCCAAAATCTAGTCTGGATTTACAGGCCTTACAGGTTCCACTATTTTTCAAATCAAGGTAAATCTCTTGAAGATCTCTGTGATTCCAGTTCAATATGTCATCAGCAGGACCTCTTCGTGTTTATAAAAAACTATATTAATGTTTCTATTATAACACCCAATAATTGAATTTAATGGTGTGTTAAGATCATGACATCAAAACTACCAGTTTGGCACTATTCAGAGTTCTGATTATAAAAATACTTGGGGAAAATTGATCTATGTGAGGGAAGAGGAACTTATGATAGGAACTAGATCATGAATAACAAAGAGTTGTTTCAGCTCACTTGAACTCAGAAAAGCATTGCTTGGCTCTAGAAAGTTCCAGATGGTGCCTTTGCAGACACTAGGAAGATAATCAGAGTATGGCTGAAGTTGGAAGGAACCACTGAAGGACATATGTCTAACCTTCCTGCTCAAGCAGGTTTCTTCAGGGCAGGCTGTGCAGAGCCATATAACGTGAGAAAACACAGCCTACAAGAACACAGGCATTAAGAATCCCAGCTATTTCATGCAGGATTGACAGCACAGAGACAACTACAGTGGAGAATATCTTCTTGGGGAGAAAACAGTAATGCTACCTTGTATTTATTTACTTGGAAACGATTGTTCATGGATGTACCAATGTTACGAAACACAGTTTTAAGCTGCCCCTATCACTGTATATATATTAAATTGCCTCTGACCAAATTAAAGAAAACCAGTAACAAACAATGATTAGTACTTTTCTTTTTTTTTAATAAAAAATCACAGAATGGACTTAAATAAAAAGTATTTGAAAATTTTTATTCATTTACTTTATTTCAAGAATAAAACAGAAAAAAAATTATTTATCCATGATTGTTTATGTAAAACCAGTTCTACAACGATTATCAAACACTTTCATGCTAAGAAATGTGTTTCCTTAGCTCTCTGGTCAAATTTCTAAAGCACCAGTATTCAGAAAATACCCACTTTTATAGAACATTTGAAACAACTGTGTTTTCCTTTGGTAATTTGCAAATTATCAAATTGCAAGTGATAGACAGCTAGTGAAAGAATTGCTAAGAAAGAGAACTAATGCCTTTCCATATTTTTTAAGAAATTATGGAGGGAGAATGACATTTTAAAATCATGCCTCACTCAACAACAAACTAATGAATCATAATTACACTAAGTTCTTCAAAGGTTTACCAGTTTAATTTTTTCTTACGCTTTCTTTAGATTGACTGCATCTAAGGACAATAGAGAGAGTTACTTTTTTCTTTTTGGTTTATTATTCTGAATAATAAACACCTCATTCAGATAGTAAAGAATCAGTGTTGACAATCTCTTAATTATCAGAACCTTCAAGGGACTTACAAAGTCCTATTGGCTGCCTTTCACAGCTAATTGCAGCTCTATTGTCCTGCTTTCTGTTTTGTTTTCAACATGGTGAAAGAAAACAGTCACAAAGTTATCTAGGATCCTAGTCAAGGAGCTGCATCCTTGAAAAGCACCAGAATTTGGAGAAGTGAATTAAAAAACAAAATTAGCTATGCTTGGTTCCTAATTGCATCTACCAGTTACTCATCTCATGGTTTTGGCTGAGATTTTTTCACCCTTCTGCCTCAAGTTTTTATTGCTGTAAAATATGCATAACGTTTCCTCATTGCTGTTTCTGGGACAGAGAATGCTAAAGTCGTGATGCCTACACAGTGCTTTGAATATGTAGAATGCTATGTAAATTATATATATTTTCAAGGACTCAAAGAACTTCTGTATTTAGAACATTTTTGAACTCTGAATTAAAAGATCTTCCTAGTGACAGGCTGATCAGATGAACTTGTCACTTACAAAACTGCCCTACTATAAATTTAGGAAACTAATGAAACTATTAGGGATCCCACAGTACTCAAATGTCTAGGAATTCATATACTGATTTCAAATGGGGAAAGGGCCTAAAGCAACTGAACTCCAGCATATTTGAAAGCCATTGTTTTAAATACTGGTTTCTTATCAAGACAAGATGCTTATACAGCACTTTCCTAGTCAAACTGGCTAAATTCTGGGTAGGGAAAGGTTTGTTATATCATTTATTATTAAGGTATGCATCTACATTGATATAAATACAAAATCAACACCTTTCCAGGACATAAGTATTTGTCTCAAAGGGATAGTGATTTATGCTAAAGATAATAGCTGGTTATCAGGTTCAAATTAAACTTATCTTAATATTAAAAATTGCATTTGACAATTATGTGTTATCATTTTGTTCAACCAAACTGAATGCAGCAGGCAAGTGAATAAAAATTAGAATTGGAGAAAATATATAACTTATTAGATTTGTCACAGGCTGGTTGGGGAATCCTCATTTCACTACTTGATGGTATTTTTTTCTGTCACCAGTATAATGGGAATACTGTTACTTATAGCCATCAAACAAAAAAGCCCCAAAAAAACTATTTATGATACAAAAAGACTTACAGGAAGTAAGTTACACAGCCCATTTAAAAATTATACCCAAACTGAAAACAAAAGAGGCTTGTATGTCTGATTACTCTCTGACCTTCTGTAGAGCATAGGAAAAGATGAATAATGTAAAAAGGATTCATTGTCACAGGTAAATTAATAGCAAACTTTGTCATTTTTTATGAAACTTTTCATCACAAAAGAAAGAAGAGGGAGGAGAAAGAGATGAAGAGAAAAGGAGACACCTATTGAATAAATTCTAAATATCAACACAACTACAGCTACAAAGTACAAAAGTACTCTGCAATGAGAGGATGTGCAGCACAATTATTCTGGAAAAGAAAACTGGAGGACTGTGAAGGATCAGGAATAAGCACGTAAGCAAGTTTTGTTTCAAACATTCTGACTGTGGTGACAGAAAGGTTGTGATTGGAGGAGAGGGTCCTGTGGAGATGGGGCTGTGTTATTCTGACCCAACTTCCCTTTTCAGTTCCAGGACTTGGAAATCTGCCCTGAAAATCATGCTCAGTGTGCTTGTGCCTTCAGAAGGATTGAGTCCTGGGCACCTCACTAAAAGGGATTCAGGGGCTCACAGGCCCTCCCCTTCACACCACTCATTTCCAGTAGTGCTCCAAAAGGCTGACTGCATGCAAATCATGCAAGAGCAATACGGTGTGAATGGAATGAAAAATTTATTTTATGTAAGAAGTATGTACCAGGTAAACTAGAAAAAAAAGTTGGTAGATCCCATGTGCACTCTTTTTTGTCATTTCCAGATCCAGACCATCCATGGTGGCAGGAAGGATCTAAATACTGGTGATCTTTTGCTTTCTCTCTCTCTCTCTCTTTTTGTCTTTATTCTCTCCTCTTCTGTTTTATCCTGGCAAGTGAGGTTATCACATTCTCCCCCTTATTCCACGCCTGAACTTTGTTGCGAGAGTTGGAAGCTTGTTAAAGTTTGCTCAAGAAGCTGAGAGCTTGTTGGCCAACACCTCTACAGTTAAATAGGATGCTAGTTGCTGGAGTTATGACAATTACACAATAAAGCCTAAGATTTCCCTGACAGGTGGACTGGTGTCTTTGTTCATCCAGAGGACAATTTATAACCGACATCACACTTGCTTCTGGATTGTGGCAATGAGTTAAATACGAATTTGTGAATTCTCTTAAAGCAGGAAAAAATGGATTTTCAAAGCGTATGCTGAAGAGAGAACTTATCTTTTGATTACCAATGCAAGCAACTTCACAAGTGTCAACTAGATTTACTCTGAAGTAAAAAAAGGTTGTGTCATCACTGGATGGATTTCCTTATTCTATTCTTAGAAATCAAAGCTGTCTAACAAAAATCCAAATAGAAAGCAAAGCTCAAAATAAATCTCAGTTAAGTGGGAATTGTATTCACTTGTCAACTGTGCAAGTTTGTCCTCTCAATTAACAGTTGTGCTTATGAGCCAAAGAGAAACTAATGTATTTGCAGGTGATTTGTTAACACTTTTGACACTAAATTCAGCCTCTTTATCAACTATACTAAAATTAAAAAAACAAACAAACAAAAACTACAAAAAAACCCAAACAAACAAACCAAAACCAAACCAAAAAAACCAACAACCTTTTTCTGTTTTTGAAATATTTCCCCTCTCTTCTGCCCCTCAGTAGCATCATCATCCTGACTATTTTTGTAGTGGCAGGAAATGTACCTGTATCTAGGATAAACTTCTTCTTTACTTCTGTGTTCCACTTCCAGAAAAGGTGACAAATATATTGCAAAGTATGCAATTATTTATATATAATATAATCAATGTAGATTATTGCTATGTGTAATATCAAGTATTAACACAAGGACTTAAATATATGGGTTTGTGACTGTAAACAAATTATGGGGGAATCTGTCTACATCTGCAGTACAACAGGCACGATTGACAAAATAAATGTGTGCATAATTTTATATTTCTCTATTTATATAAAAACAGCCACACATTCTGCTTGTTATTTAAATGTTTCTGTACTAAAAAAAACAAAGGCATTCTTTGAATTGTCAACAAGAATAAAAATAATACTTCTTATAACAAAATTCCAAACTATGAGGCATTTCCTTCTCAAGATATTTTTTTCCTCTTTTTCAATTCACAAAAACCTTGCCATTAACTAAGGAAACAAAACCATGATTTTACAACATATTTACATTCAGATTTCACTGTCCTATGACCTGACTGAAAATTTTATTCCTTGGTAAGGCTATCAGAGATTTCATGAGGCAGACTTATTACAGTGTGAAACCTGATTCTTTTAGGCACCGGTGTGCATTTTGTAAATGTGTATACTGAATGTCTTTTCAGGTAGGGGAAGGTGCTGGCCAATTGGAGGACACACTACTTCATGACAACAACAAAATTTTAAGCTTCAAACGTTTTCATATTTATTTTGTGAAAGTGGACAGTAGCCCTTTACTAGTCTTACAAAATCTGCTGCACAAGAAATTGTCATTTCAAAAGCTGTTTCTGCCCTTGGGATAACATTTTTCTTCTCTCCTATTTCTATAATAAAAATTTTAAAAACTTTATTAGTATAATAGTCTACTTCCTTGAATAGTACTGGTCAGATTCATGCACTTTAACTGTACAACTTGTGTTCTTTTCTGAGCTTCTTTTTGGAACTGCTTGTCTTCCCCCCCATTGCCTCAAATCAGATGAAAAAAAAATATAAATTGGTATTCTGTCCATATCTAAAGACTACAAAGGTCAGATATCACGCAAAAAAAAGCATTATAAACATTGTAGGAAATAATGATCCAAGGTAGCAATTAAAAAAGTAACTGAAGAAATAAAAGCCCAAAGCACAAAAATAAATGTAGTTTTACTATATGTCATCAAGAGTTCCTAGGATTTTCAGTACAGAAAAATTCAGGTAATTTCAAATTTAAGGTAAGCTTTTGGATGAGTTTGATACATCCACTCAACTCTGTTCAGGGTTAACTTTTACAGAGAACTGTATAGAAGAAAACTCTGACCTTTAGGACTGTTTATGAGGAATTAATGCTTTTGAGGTTTGTTAAATGTCTGAATGGGATTCTGTTGGGATGGTTACACATTTACTTCAAAACACATCAAAAATAATTCTATTTAGCCATTTGATACAGCTTGCACTGTACTTCAGTTTCTCTCAGCTCCCTGTAGTAGGTTTCAAAACTGGTTGTGACTGAATAAGAAGTCATGTTCATGCATGGAGTCCACTGGTTTCCACAAGGGGCGGCTGACTATATTGGAAAGTGTCTTAGAGGTCACAGGAATTATGAGTTCTAGTCGAAGCCTGACAGTGGAGGTAGCAGTTCCCTACTTTTTCTGCACAAGCACACCAAATATGCAAAATGCTCTGAGTGCTTGAATTTAGTATTTGCAAATATCTCATATTAAATTTTGATGTAATTGCCAGCAATAAGAGGAATAGCTATTCCAGTGATAACTTTGTCTGTCCAGTTTTTGCTGCCTCTTTCCCACAAGAGAGTTATGATCTTCTATTGAAGTGCTACTGATCAGTTTGAATAATACAGACAGGGAACACTATTCAGCATGCCAGGGAAAACAGTTTCATTCATCTATATAGTCCTCCCTGTCTAGCAAATTAAGTAACATTTCTGCCACCCTTCCCCCTGGAACTTGCAGTGAGAGAAGGTGCAGGTTGCTGCAAAGCAATGATGAATTGATTCATACACTTTATACACCATCACAGTGACAGCATGAATCAAACATAAATACAGGACATGGGCCTTCTGCTTAGTGCTGATCTGCTCTGGAGTTGCAGCACAGTCTTTACAGTCAGTGTGCTCACTGCCTTCTGTGTTTAGAGCTGGAGGCATGTTCAGATTACAGCTAGAGTGGTACGTTGAGTAACAATGCTCAAGATCAACTCAGTGAAATGGACTGCTGCTCACCGGCAGCTAGAGATTTCAGCCCTTGCTAATTTAGAGAACATTAAAAAGAATCACCAAAAAAACAACACTCTTAGTAAAATCACAGGATTCACAGCACTTGTTCTAAGATAGTTCATGAGCCAGAGTAGATTTTCCACTGTCTTCTAGTATTGAGCCATGTTTTCAAGGGGAGTAATCAAATAATTTGTGCATTTGACAAGTTGTCAAGCCCAGGAAGGAGTTAAAAAGCGTTTTCTTTACACAGGCTTTTTCACTGCTGGAAAGTTCTGTTTCTCTGCCCATGGGTCCGCATTTTCTCCCATTTGGTCTCGTTTGAAAATTTTCAAAGATGAAAATAAGTACCTAATAAAAAAAACGATTTTACTTTATTCCACTCAGGAGGACAGTCTTCACAATCTTAAAATGTTGAGATTTCACAGTTTCAGTAGGAAATGACAAGCAGAAAGAAAACACTCCAACCTTCAGGCTTGTACAGTACACAGAATCATTGAAAAGAGTGGACAGCTTTGAAAGGAAATGTAACAGCTTTGTCTGCCAATAGGTGACACACCTCTTATCGAGGTACATCTTGGATGGCAAATCTCACTAGAATATCATCTCCCAGCTGCAATATTAAGCCTCTGAAGGGCCAGGAAGGCACCACTAACAGAGGTCTACCAAAGCTCTCTTTCAGCTAAATCTCTGTTAGGCTTTTTCAAACCAAAGGGAGTAGGTGCTTACTAGAAGTCAAAAGGCAATAGGTCAATGGGGTCATGCAGCTGATCCAAATGAGCAACGATGGGTCATTCCTACAGAACCTGCAGCAGAAGAAAAAAAAGGTCAGCAGTTTTAGATGTTCTGTTGTACGAGCTGTGTTGATAAGATTTTTTTTTCTGCACAAGTTTGACTTTGAGAATGTGTAAATACCAAAGGAAGGCATTTCGGATGTGGGCTTCCTGACTGAGCTGTAGCTGTCTGATATGGATTACCTCTAGAGAGTAGAAGCAAATAGCAGCTGATAGGGTGCCTGTTGTTTGAGAGCCACTGCCATCTCTTCTCAGAGTCAGGGCAATGGCTGATTTCTTCTCAGGTTACTACAGGTTCTCTCACATTTGGAAAAGTCAATATTTCAATAATCTGTGTTGAAAAGGGAGACTAGCAGTGGCCCTTAATTTCAGCTGCTGATTGTTGTGGTGCATGATTAAGGTTTTTCAAAGTTGTATATGTTTTTTATTTATTTGTTTGTATTGGTATGTCCCTTTGAGTCCCCCCTCCGTTCCCGATTCCATGTGGTATCACCCTGGGGAGCACCTTGTCAATCATTCTGATGGACCTGAGAGGAGATCTCCCATTTGGCTAGATGCTCAAACACCCACCTTTTCCATTGTTGTGTTAAGCACCCCTGTTCTGAACCACCCTCTTCCTTTCCCCCCATTGGCCTGAAGTTCCCTCCTGCCCAGGCTGCGCCCTGGATGCTTAAGGGGAGAACTGGGGCCCAAAACTTGCTCTGGCACGTGGATCTCCACTGGAATAAAACCCTTCAACCCAAGTCCAGTGTCCTCTCTTCATTCCAAGCCTAAGACCACGCAACAAACTGAGACTGAGACCCACAAACTGTCCTTTTATGCTGGTATCTTCTGCTTGCCTGTAAGCAGCTCAGAAATCAGCTCAGCTGATAGTAAATTCCACAGATTCTTCAGAGAAACACATATCTCTGGACCAGTGTAATGCCTAAATCCAGATCTACCACAAAAGCTTGATAGCTTGCTTATCACAAAAATTTTCATTATGACTGCGGTCTGAGATGCCTAGGAAGTCCTTAGGTTTTTTCCCCATTGTTTCATGTAAAAAAAATTTTAAAAACCCAAACATCTCTTCCAGCAGTAGAATCTCAATCTCCCTTGAACCAAGATCACTAGTGTAATTTAGAATGGATAGATAGGAACTAAAAGTAGGTGACATATATTCACATGGTTTAAGTATTGGCCTATATAAACCAGAAAGTATGTAAGGCTCCTCTTTGTCAGTGCAATTCTTCAGTACAGTGTATATATAAACTTTAATTTGGTCCAGAGATACTCAGACTCAGTGACAAGCTTGCACTGGCTTGGTTGCCACAGCTGAAAGTGACAGCCGTATTTTTGGGAGGAGTGGTCAGTCATCTTGGCTGTCATCAGTTAAGAAAAACAAGCTCTTACTACACAAACATTATAAGGGCTTATGGGTTTGGGCTTTTTTTGCTTTTTGGTAGTTGTGGTGATTTCAACAACAGCTGCAATTTAAAAATAGAGAATAAATACTTAGATTTATTTACCTAAAGCATCTATTTATATCTACTGAATAAATCAAAGGTCATATAAGTAACTCTGATTTTGATGTTATAAAACTGACATGTCTGGACAATGTCCAAATTATTTAACAAGTGATTGGTGAAAAAAATTGTGTAAAATGAAATGCCACTTGCTTGTACTCCATTGGAACCTTGTTTATCCAGTGAAATGTTAAGGTAGATGACCCTTGCCCCCAGAACATCTCTATTTTTCCTATAAGTGGACTTACCAAAAAGAAGACTGAAATGAGGTTTTAGGTAAAAGGAAAGCAGCAGCCCTTTGAAGATCAGACTTACGACAACATTTAAGAGATTGGAAATTCTTGGGAATCTTAAGGTACTATAAGTAATACATATATTTCAGTTCAGCAAATTGATTCCCACAGTGGCCTCAACTCACACAGAAAGTCTTTAGGTATTTATAAAATAATTAGTCAGTTCATTTGTAGCTTGAGAAACAGAAGCCAGAATTATTTTCACTCTCCTTGTATTCTTTGTCCATGTTTACAGTGAGGACATGAGGAAAAGCTTACAATATTACTATACTCTATGGAGTTACCCCTAATAAATTATTCTATTTGTATTTTTTTATCTCTCTGCTTATGCTTATTTTTAACATGTGATAATTCTTCCTGAAGAGCAGAAGAAAACCTCTTATTAAGACAAAAATTTCACAGTGGAGCCGATCACATTAAAAAATGCAGTACACTCAGTATTTAAACAAACATGACTACAAAACAGCTTGTCCAAAATAAAAGAAGTTTTAGTCTTTTATAACAATTGCAATTATAAGTGGAAAAAACTCTTTAATAACTCTATTAACAAAGATAATCAAAACAAAATGAATACTGTTGAGGAACTACCTGCAACCACTGCAACAATACAGTTTCTTCAAAGGAGAGAACGTGAAAACAAATTTCCACCTCCTCCAACACATCTTTGGCTCCCTAACTCCAAAAAACACACATTTGCCACCATCAGGGTTAAACTGCATCAGTCTGTTATAAGAGTCCCCAAGGCAGAAATTTTACATATTATTCTGGAAACATCCTGATACACTGTAACTATTTTGAGATCAGGTACTTGTCAAGAGACTGCAAAAATAAATTTTTGACATGAAATGTGCACAGTAAAACCAGAGAGAAACAAGTAAAACAATGAAAAATAACACTGTCTGTCAAGGCAGGAGAAAATTAAACTATCTCTAACAGTAGGAAATAGCTTTATTTCAACTGCAATTAGTTTGGATTAGATAGGTTATTGCAATAATAAGGTTGTGAAAATACAGCGTCTTCAGCATTGTAAAAGTAGGAGTTTTCACACACTGTTCTCAGGAATTAGAAAAGCTTAAATCTGAATTAAAAAATTGCTTTAGCAAGCTGTTAGCTTTCTGTACTACATAAAAACTGCACAAGATTTAAGTAGTAGCATATGTTTTGATAGCTACGAGATATTGGAAATCTATATTTAAGATTAATATTTGCACAAATATAAAACTTTCCATGGTTCGAGCTCTTAAATTTTTATCTGTGTAGTGACAAATATTTTCAATTTCTGTGCACACTCACTGAAGTGGTTAAGTTCATGTAAAAACAGTTTGGAACTTGAAATTTTGCAGACTTGAAGGAAAACCACCTAAGAGGATGTTAACCTGACTGTAACTGGCATGACTGTAGAGAGTCAAAGTAATTGACCCCTGATATTCAGCTTTGTGTAACAATTTTTTATTCTGGGCACAAAATCAGCTAAACAAACATTTAGTTCATAGGCTGTGTTGTAAGGTACCATTAAGAATATTTCTTCCCAAAATTTCAAGAGAAATGCTTTTATGAAGAAAGTACATTTCAAAAGATGTCCAAGTTTCTTACTGTGCTGATAATTAAAATACTATTTTTTTTTAATTCACACAAGTAATGTTATTGCATATCAAAATCAACACATATACCTAATGTTAGATTTGCAGTGTCATGCTCCAAAACTGCATAAACGGACATTTAGAGTGTATTTTACATGTTATATTGTATACTATTAGTTATATTCTATACGAAGTCACCATGACTTAAGTATGAAAGACATTTAAAATTAAGTTACTAGGCTGAAGATGAGGGACCACTTCTTTCAAGTAGAGAAATTTCTGATGGAATGCTTAGTCCTTTTAGATGGTTTACTTCTTTCCAATGTGTAGAAGAAATCACAATATCTGTCTTCAAGAAGGTGAAATCAGAGGATAGTTATTATTAACAGACAGAAGGAGGCAAATTAATATTGCAGATGGAATAAAATTAACATTTTACTGCAAAATTTCTAAAGAAAGCAAGTAGAACTATTGATGCCAGTAGCTAACAATGAAAGTAGGGTACAGAATATTAACAAGATTGAAATTCTTACTTGAGATGTGTTCTCATATCTCCTACACACAACTAGTAAATTTGTCACAAATCAATCTTGGAAGATACAAAATTTAAGAAAAAAGAGACACATTCCAATTTGTTAGCAGTATAAGGTTTCAGAATATTGTGTATTAAACTACTAGCTAGATGAATCAGATATTTCTATATACTATTTTTAATCATGTAGAATCAGTTAAATTAATTGTTTGACTATTGCATAATATGCTATTTCTGTCTTGGAATTGTATGCAGCATGAAAACAGTTACTCTGCCTTTTCTTTCCTGGTATATAGAGTAGAAAAAACTGCTTTTACGTGTTGGGGGATATTTTAAAATTGCCTTCAACTTTAATTTTGGTTGACATACATTCCAAACATGTAATTACGTGTTTGTTGTTCAATTCTCACAGAAACATCTTTAAAACAGATGCATACAAGAAAATTGCTATTTGAATGAGAAATTATCTCTTACACAAATTAGTTCACTGGAATAAAATTTTCTTGTTAAATACTGATGCAGACGGCTTGTAGCAATACTTTTACCTGTTCTGGTCCAGAGGCTGTGTCAAAAAGCTAACTCTCCTCTTGACTACCTGCATGCCTCAGAATGGTTTAAAATTGCTATGAAATATCTGAGCACTGCCTCAAATCTGGGCAAAAATTAATCAAGCAGCTGTAGATACAGAATCACCAAGAACAGAATAGCGCCTTCAAGTGCAACTTGATTCAATAACTATTAACCTGCATATAGATAACAAAATATTTGTTAGTGATTTTCCTGTTGTACTAATTTGGATATGTCAATCATATAAATGATCTTTTCAGACTTTACCCACACTTTCATTAGAATTTAGGAGATTATTGGGCTCACCTGTGCATTATCATTCCCAGTAAACCTTTTGCATGAATTCCAACTCTCAAAAGTTGGAAGGTTTTTGGTGTTTGAATGATAAAGCTAATCTTGACAAGCCATCTGAATAATCAACTAATGAAGAATTTCTGAGCTTGATAACAAGTGTGGGAAGATAACAGAAGAGCCCACCTCTGCATTTTCTTGATAGCTAGAAATGGAAAACCAAGTGTGGTGAAAAGATATGATATGAGAGGAAGATCTGTCAGAAATATGAAATTTTAATCCATACAAGTACCAAGGAAACTTGCACACTCTGAAGATAATGGTTATGCTGCCATTCAATTCTTCAGAGTGACTTTCTGCATTGCTTAGTGTCCTTGAAGCAAAGGTAATTGGTTTTTTACTCTCCTGTGAGCATAATGTGGTTTATGACTGCTCTCACCCCATAGGGAGAACGCATCACACACTAATTGTATTGGCGAATCAGAATCAAATTGTGCTAATACATTCAAGGCTACTAACAGGTTTCATCTATTTATAAAGCTCTGTTGGTCTTACCCGTCCAAATACCTAATTTTCCTTGACCTGGAATACCATGTCAATAATTAAAATATAATAATCGGATGATAAATGAAGTTTATACAGCATTTCAGTAATCTCATAAAAAAGAAGGATGTACATTTTCAGCACCTATTATGACCTCTTTGATGGGGACAATTTCTGTTTCACTGTAGTATCTTGCAAGCTCTGTTCCATGGCAGTCTATTTTAAGTAAATACAGTATTTCTGAAAATAATGGCATGTAAGTTTTTGTATAATTTGATTTTAATTGGTAATGTTGCAACTACTGGGTATTTTTTGTTTGTTTATCAATTATTATTATTTAGTTAGTTATCCTACTTCTATTGTGTCTGTAACATACTGCAGCAGAATTAGGGAAAAGAGAAAATAATTATATGTTGTCCTTGAGCTTCGTAATGTAAAAGTAGCAGCTTTTGTTTATTCCCAGATTTGAATTAATAAAAGGATCTTATGTATGTATGTATTTATTTGTTTATTCATTTATATTTAAACCATTGTTCTGATTTTATTGTGAATGAGATAAAGAAAGATCTCATTTGTAAAGCTATCTCTGTTCAGAAAAGCAAGCTGCAAGAACACATCTGTAATAAGGAATAGAATAGGATAAGTGGAATATTGCTGTGATTCAGAACACAAACACCCAGTTTAGGTTAAAGGTAAAACATAGGTATATTCTACTGCATAGGGAGAAAAGAGGAACTTCACATCAGCACAATAAAAGAGATTCTGGAAGTTACTCAGACGCAAGTGAAAAAATCCCCAACAATATTTCAAATTTAACATTTTAGGTTTGCTTTTATCACAGTCATTGGATAATGGACATATTTTATAACTTGTGAACAACTTAATTCTCAGAAATTCTTAACAGAGCTCCAGTAACATGCTTTTCAGATTCTGATCCAACTGTCCTGACTGGGAAACTGCATTGCTCAAAACCAGTTAAGTTCAAGCTCTAGCAATGACATAAACTTGCTTCATTTTGCTTAATTTAAGCAAAATGTGTGTGCAGTTCTGAATGCACTTTTATTTGGGTTACTGGTACAAATCATATAGCTGCATCTCCCCTCAAGCATAATTGGAAGGGTTTTTGCCAATCAGAAGAGTAAATTTTTCTGTGCAATCACATTGAAGTTATGTATACTAAAGTAAAAAAGAAAGAACCTGAATCTTCTACGACTGATATTCTACCTCAAGCAAACAACTACACTACAATGACTTTAACATATTGTCATGTTGGTTTAGTGGCACTTCATGTATATTTTATTAATTCATCTATCTGCACACATGGTAGATAGGTAGAATTTTAATTTTGGCCTATGTTACTTCTAGGTAGTGAATATATTGTAGATTAATTCTTTCCTGTTGCTTGATCAAAAGTTAAATAATATGATTTTTTTCTAATTTTATGATCTTATCTTGTGCTTATTGAAGCTCTATGGATACATAAATCATTAAGGAACAGCAAACAAATTATTTCCATGATGCTAACTATTCTTGCCACCTTTAGCAGTGCTTCCAAGCAGTGAAAAAATTAATAGAAAGATGGATTACTGAAGCCATCTACTTGGACGGGGACGCATATCCTTTGATTATACTTTCTGAAGGATTCTGAAAATCTTTAATCAAGTCAAGATACTTTCAAATCTTAAAAAAAAAAAGAAATAAAAAGGTCTCTATTAAGCACCTCTGAGGGTTTCCAATCTCTTGGGTCATGTAGTTTAGTGCTTAAATATCTGTTACTTATTTCAGTGCAAATGTACTAGATATATAAAGGAATATTTGAAGGATAACTCCCTTTAATGAAAGACAGATGCTTACAACTACTCTATGAGCTGACTAAAATATAGATTTATCTTTTACAAAAAAGATAAATATCTCAACAGTAACAATAGAATGTCAATTGGAAATCAAAATTGTTATTAAGTCTTGACAGCAGTAAGTGAACCAAACCAGTCCACCTCACTTTAAGGAAAAAGAACCCAAACTTCCAAGTAGACCTCAAAGTTTACTACTACAGGAAGATTTGTACATTTGACAAAATTTGCTGTGATCTTGTAAGTGACCTCAGGTGTCAAAATTTGATGTAGAGAGAGAAGCAGTGTCCCATATTGGAGAGGAAGTTGGAGGATTTTTACACTGTTCAGATACTTGAAGGGTCTCTAAATGAAAGCGTGGTCTTCCAAGTATGACATAGGCTAACTTCTTAATGTGCTATCTCAGTAAATAGCTGCAATGTGCTGTACAAATATTTTTTATTTGAAAAATAAAGATGATTAAGCTCTTGCTCTTATATTCTATTTCCAGACTATCTCAAAATACCTGTATTACAAAAAATAAGCTAAATAACTCTTTAATCCTTAGGTTTTTGGTTAAAGTAAATATAGACCAAACAAGTTGGTTTAGAGAGTTATACAAAAGTGACCTGAAAGACAGATAAATTCCTTGCAGCCACCACAAAACAAACAAACAAACAAACAAACAAACAAACAAACAAACAAACAAACAAACAAACAAACAAACAAACAACAACCTCCCCCCAAAAAAACCACGAAAAAAACCCTCCACCAAAAACCCTCTGATGGCAGTGCTGAGGGGAAGTGTTAGGTACCTTACATAATAATGTTGACTAATATCCAGCAAACACCCCGGTTTCTGCAAATGAAGACTCTTCAGTCTACTCAAAGTTCTCATCTTCTGAGAAGTAAAAGAATTAAAGAAGTTAAACCAAAGTAAGCAGCTACTTTATTGCACTTGGGAACATTTGGGAACACCATTACAGCATCCTACAAGGAAGAGGCTGTGTTTTAATGTTTCTCCATCATCCAGTGTTTTCCCTGCCACTAATTTGACACAGCCCATTTGCCACACAAACACGGGGAAGGAAAAGCACTGCCTCCCACCTTCACTGCGAGCACTAGTCTAGTGGTGCAAATGTCAGTGCCTATTAGGCATCCACACACTGATCCTGTCCTGACTGAAGTCTGCTAAAAGCAGAATACTTGTCCTCTATGATTTTTTTTCCAAAGTAGGAGTTGCATCTCTCTCCCTGACTGCAGGTGTGCCAGCCAAGTTTCATGACAGAATATCTGGTTTCTTGTTTTTTTCCTGTCTTGTCTTGCCACCCCTCTGCTTTGTATCAGTCTCAGTGTGGTTAAAAGGTAACTTTTATGTACATAATAGTTAATGTTTTAAAAGATCAGAAAGCTGTTTTCAGCATTGACATATTTTTGATATACAGAGATAAATAAAATCAACATGAACCTTTCCTTTCTTTCTGCTGCACAAAACAGGGAAAAATTCTGTCCTGATGTATTAATGTCAAAAGAAATGCCTAAAGGAGTTATACAGCAGCATATTTGTTCTCTTCACACTTTTGCCTTGAAGTTCATGGGTACCAGTATAGCTCAAAACTGTTAGCCTAAAAACATAAAACCTGAAAAGAATTAGGATTTTTATCATGACCTAAGAACTTTAGATGAAAGAAACTATAGAGCATAACATTTATAGAACAAGTCTGATCTGCAGTTACAATGTGCCAAAAAACATATTTCTTTTTCTTATTCAGCTCAGTTGAAATCAAAGTATTGACAGAAACAATTTGTGCCAAGAAAATAGAAAAGTTAATAAGGGGTAATATTGAATCTGTTTTGCTGCCTTTTTTTTTTTTTTTTCCTCCTGGGCAATCCACATCTTACATTCTACAAAATGTAGTTGAAACTAAATAAATAAATTAAACCAACAGGAAATGCCAGATTTTTTTTTCTTCTTGGTTTAAGCTCTGTATACAAAGAATAAAGCTAGAAGTAAAAGCGGAGCTGCTGAGCGCAGTATTTTTGGCCATAAATTTTAAGTGTGTTGCACAGCCTGAGGGGAACACCAAAGCATTAAGATGTATTTAGATTGAAAAAAGAGTGGATTTTGTAAGGATGAGAAGGAAATCAGTCACGGTCTCCACATTGTTTTATTCGGTGGTTATGACATTGCTGGACTAAAGTCCCCTAAAGGTGGATCACAGATAGCTGACATTTGCCACAGTGTCATTCTTTGTCAGTCCAGCTGGTAGCACTTTTTTTTCCTCTATACAGGCAAAAAAACAAACAAACAAACAAAAAAAACCAACCAAAAACCAAACCCCAAACCCAAAAACAACCCAAAAAACAAAAAAAAAAACCCAAAAAAAACCAGCAAAAAAAGCACAATTTCTTACAAAAGAGAACATGGAAACCCTTGCTACAGGAAACAGTAGAACAACCTATAAGGGCAACGTGATAGGAATCTTTCCCCTCTTAGCACAATCAGTCAGTCAACTTTGCTACAAGGAATATACAACAATATCTAAAAGTCTTGCCATATTATACAACATGAAGATGTATTTGTACTGCTGTACTTTAAAAGTGCAAGGTGTTATGTTTTCAAACATCTGGCCAATGCTGAGCTTTTGTAAATTAAATATCTAATAGTTACCTAGGTCAATACAAAGACAACCTACAAGTAAATTTGGATTTTTACTCACACAGCAGTGTCAGAAAAGTTACCCTGGCCTAAGTAAATCTATTTCTATGTGTATTAGATTACCAGAATAAAATGTGCTTTGCTAGAATTTATAAGGCTTTTTTTTCCAGCAAAAGAAATACCTTTCATCCCTTCTTTTAGGGTCAAAAAATGTAAGAGTAATATCATCTTCATGACAAAAAGAGCAGGAGGATAAAAGGAAAGAAAAGAAAACAAAAAGGACTTAAAAGAAAATAAATTTATTACAAATCTGTGGCTATTCTTATTAGCGTTTACCCTTGATTTGCTTACATCACTTTAAAAATAGCTAATGAAGTATAGTTTATATATGAAATAAAAACATCCTTCACTTATCTAAAAAAAATAGAAATAATATCTTTTTAATACGCAAAGAAGTAGAATCTTACGCAGCAATACCTAGCTTAAAATCCTGAATAATCTCTTCACTTGTCACTGTTAGTATTCTACTTAGAAATGTCTCATTGGACATAAGACGATAAGAAGAAGTGCTATTTTTCAATTATTTTTCTGTTGGATTTATAGTATTTTCAATGAAAATACTGGAATCCTTATTTTAGCTAGAACAGCCTACTTCCAAGAGTCGTATATTCAAGATATTTTTAAAAATTAAACAATATTGAAAGATCACAATTTTATGCTGCTGTAATTTTGTGGGGAAAATTGCATGCCTCTACTCAGTTTTTCTTGTAGTTATGTACATACACAGTAGTTATTTCCTAGCCATTCCAGGCAGGTCCAAGCACATGTAAATTAACTCAGGTCCATTTTACCAGTGAAGCAAAGCCAATTTGAGTTAGTTGAAGTGCCCTTCACTGAAGGGGAAAAAAAATAGTATTACTCAGTTATGGCAATGCAAATAGAAAGACTAAATAAAGAAGCATAGTTTCAAAATGGAAATCACAAGAAAGATAAAGTGGTGTTGGCAAAGATTTCAGCAAAAAAACAGAAGATGTAAGAAAGAAATTCAGAATATTAAGAGTAGTGCAGGATGAAAATAATAACACTTATGAAAATAAAAACTCTAGATAAATTCAGGTTACAGGAAAATGCAAGAGATTTTGTATCAATTTTTTTAAATAATATTTTTTACCATGCTTGAATTTAAAGTCACAACTTCAATTAGATGACGCAAAAATAATTTTTATTTCCCAGTGAAAGAAACATTCAGTCTTCAGGGCTTTATTTTAGCTATGAAAATCCCAATAGAAGTATTGCTCCAGAAAGGAATCTTGAGGAGTTTGGGTTACAGTTCCTTAGTTGTTTATCTTCTATGAAGTCAAACAGAGAGCAAATCTTTCAGGAAAATACTTTTATTGAGGGGTTATGAAATATTTTGTTTCTGACAAAAAATGCAAAATAAATTAGATGCATAATAATGATAAGCCTAAGAACTCTGTATGGTTTTCCAAAGAAAAAAGTCACTAAAACCACCTACTGTGGGTACTCATAAATTTTTTGCAAAATTTGGTTCATAATCAGAAAACATTTTGCCAAAAGACTACAATGTTATACATATACATACACATACATATATTTGTGTGTGTATATAGATATACAGATTTGTACATATATATGTATACACACCCATATAAATTAAAAGTCTGGAGCTATTTAAATGGAGGGCTTGCAAGTAGAGTTGTCAATGAAGGTTGATTTGAATTTCTACCTGTACCAAAAAAGTAATGTTCCTCTCCAGTCTCCTTCTCCCTTGTGTCAGGTCTAGGAAGGCTGTGGCCACATGGCAGTTCTATCAATTTCCTGATGAGACCAAGAACTAATTATTTACTGTTCATGTAGGATCAATGACATGACGTTCTTCAGGCACAGCTGCACAATTCCTAGAACTGACTCAAGTGAGTTACTAAGAGGGTGGCTAAGGCTGGAGTGGAACCCGTCGCCTTGAAGGCAGCACAAATTCTGATAGCCAATGGTGAAATTGTGCCTCAGAAACAGAAGACCCAACCAAAAGCTCTGCAATTTATATTTCATTAAAACAATTAAGAGGAGTATTATTGCAATTTAGGATTCTTATTCTAACGCAGACAGTTAAAATGACCCAGTCAAAATGAAACTATTCATTTGAAATGAAACAATTTGAAATAGCTCTTCATCCTTAATGTGGTGGTTCCCTCTCTACACATTGGAGTTTTTCTCTTTCTTCTACTACTTCTTGTGTTTTAGTATAAAAGATCTCTTTTTTTATGTCTAACAAATTTCTATTTAGGGAGCATTAGTTGTTAAGGAGCAGCAGCATTTATAAAGCAAATTACGAAATATATACTGTTGTAATTGAAGTGAAAAGTATCAGTCTGCTTTCAAATAAAAGCAAGTTTGAAAAAGTCATTTGAGAAAAAAATGAAATTTAAAATTTAAAAATGAAATTTCATGTGATAAATATCATCAAAGCCCTTCAGCCAACCTTCACAAATCATCACTTTCCCTCAAAATATTAAGCCACATGTCTTAGAACAGATATTGTCCTTCAGCTATAACAATTTTAATAGGGTTAGTTAATTGAAGGACATCACTCTGCTCTTTTAGTTCAAATGCTGCAAATGGTTTTCTTAGTCTACAGTGGCATAAATCCTATAGTTCTATAGCTTCTTGTTGCATATGGCTGACCCTCACCATAAAAGTGTCATCCACATTCAATCAACTGCTGTCAACAATCTATTTCAGGATATTGACACCATGTGTAAAGTATTTCCTCAGGGAGGTGTTTTGAAAAATAGCTCCTGGAAAAGAGGTTGCTTAGTACAATTCTTCTTGCAGCAACTCATGGAGTTTACATACTTGTCAAAAATCATTGCAGGCTCAAAACTTGTCTCTGACCAAGTTCTGAACTGACATCTCACAGTCTGACAGCTATGTGCATGAAATTGGATGTCAGGAACAACTTAGGAGGAACAAGAAAAACAAAACATATGGGTTTCTTATATCCTCTGAGTCATATTCAGGTGTTCTCTTTTGTTATACCAAACTGTTAACTTCCAAAACCTGATTTCTGGGCTCTTCAACTCACTTGGCATAGTTCAGCTGTTGCCTTGAATTGACATTCCCAAGTTAAGAAAAAAAAAGTTTTGTTTTTTTTTTTTACAATTAATAGCATAAGTAAAAAAATAGTATCATACCTACTGGGATCAAATCCAATATTTAGTCATCCAAGGGACTCACTGGAGACCTTCTAGAAATCATCTTGTGATTATCAAAACTGCTGTAGTCGAAATATCTATAAACTCTCAATGCATATAATTCTAAAACTGTTTAAAAAATAATAAAAAACATGTAGAAGATATTTTAAAAGAAACTATAATGATTAAAGGCTCCAGCAAGCTCTTCTTCTTTATGTTAACAAATTAATTCACTGTGATTATTAATAAAAATGTTTTGGGTGATTTTATTCTATTGTTCTTCTCAGGTCACATTAAATTAAACCTACATAATGCACCATTGGATGAATGCATGGCAGTTTTACACAAGTTTCATTTACAATTCAATCCATGTGAGCCACACCAGAAGCTCTGCTAAGCATAGCCTTTCTGGGTTCATTAGAGCGGCTGCTCATTCAACAATAAGACTTTGCTTGCACGTGCTCCGTCTCTCCAAATCCTTGGAAGTCTACTGAGGACACAGCTAATAAGCTGCAATGGGGCCTTGTGCTTACAACTATTCCTTTCATTGTGCATTATGTTCCTCAAACATTGCCAAGCTATGTAGTTTTCAAGTGAAAAGCTGAGTAAATAAGATATTTTATATACTGTACATTTCAGTATCCCAGATGGGAAAACTGAGCATCATGTATATCCCAGCAAAAGAAAATAACAAGATTGTCTGTACAGCTGCTTGCCATGCCTTCATCGATGTGTTGATTTTTCTGTTTCTTAGAGTAAAAGAAGATCCATCTCTTATCTGGAGCATGACAGAAACTTATCAGTTATGTTTGTGATTCTTTCAAAGCCTTTGCTATATGCAGCTATTGCAAATAAATTAATTACAGAGTTATCCCTGAATTAAACATCACACTGAAAGCATAACAGAAAAAGATATTGACTGACAAAAAGACAACCTCCATCCTTTCTCACTATTCCCGTATCAGAGAGATGAAAACTGAGTCCCAACACTCTTTAAGACTTACAGAGATGATGATAACATCTTCTCCATATTGACATCTAACTGGAAGGCAAATTCAGATGTTCAGTTCAAAGCTTGCCTGAAGAAGCAAAAGCTCAAGAATCTACTTTCCCAATTGTATCCATAAAACTCACTCCTTTTGATCCTCTAAATACTGAATGATTGGCTCTGCCCCTCAGAAAACAGATACTATTTCCTAAATAACAAAGTTGATAGAATAATCAGTGATTGTACTTGCAGTAAACCCAAACAATGCCAGGATCGCACACCAACCTGATTTTTGAGGTAGATCTGCATTCTTATTCTTAAAAAAAAAGATAACAAGAAAAGTTGAAAAATGTGAAGAGAAAAGTTAGAAGAGAATACTTTTTAAAAGGAAAATCTCACCTCTAATAGACAAACCAGAACAGATTAACACAAGTATCCTTTCACACCTTTTACCACTTTGTCACTAATGTGGGCCTTTTCCTTCAGTCTGTCTTACTATAGTGACATTTAACCTCTTCCTCAGCAGCAGGAAACTCTTCAAAACCCCATCTAACAAATGTCATTTTCTTAGCTGTGAATCTTGCCTTCCCACTTCTCTTTAAGAATTTTCAGGCTTTCTAAATTGCAGGCTCCCATGTTTACCACATCAGTCCTTTTCATGCCCAACTATCATGCTCACTTACCATCAGAGGAAAGTTTCCCTTCTCTCTTCAAAGACTTCCACTTAATCCATGTTTCAAGAGGAGCAAAGAATCCAAATTCCTTCCTGATGCCAAGTCAAAATCTTTTAACAGAATACAATATGCTGAGGCAAGTAAAACAGACACAGTATGTTGCAGACAGGGCACTGGGAGGAATGACCATTCAGACCTTTTAGATGAACTCCAGTAAATCTGTTTGTGCACTTGTAGATCTCATACAGTATCAACCTAACTACATTTACAGCTCTTTTTGCAGAGTCCTACTTAATGGAAATAAAAGCAGCACAATCAAGGAAACTTCACTAAGAAAACCAGGGAAATGTTAGGACTATAAACTGAAATGCTATTGAAAACCTAACCACTTAAATATATATGCAGTAGTCAAATTAAAGACATTTATTTAGATAACAGACACAGGGGTCTTTCAAGATTGAGTTCTTTCTTACATAGGGTATCAAATTTCTCCACGAGGATCCAGAACACTATGGTTGTGATGAAATATCCCCTTCAAAAAAAGACCTACTCTTGGTCAAATAAATTCTGTGTTAACAGTCCTTTTTTTCCTGACAAATAATTTCAAAGTTTAATTTGCCCTTGCAGTTAAACAAATATTCTCAGTGCATAAACTGCATCATCCTGTAATTGCACTTGTGTGATAGATTAATCAGCTCCTTATCAGAAATAACCTTCTCATTTATATGCCTGTAAACAATGATGAAGCCTACTAAAATTCTATTTAATAGGATTAAGATAGTTCTAGTTAAAAAAAAAAACCAACTATTTAATTTTTTTTTCAGCTTCAATATTTTCAGCTTAAAACATTTCAAATGCACATTTTTTAAATTAATATTGTGCTTGGGGGAGAAACAAACCTGCCCTACTAGTATGCACAGTAACTGCTGTATCTCTGCTTAGACAGCTGTGACAGTTTTATCTCAAACAACAACTTCATTAGAAGGTTAAAATGGTTATTTATATTTATTAATTTCAGCATCATTATTTCCAACTACACAGCTTCTCACAGGGTAATTATTACAAATGCTACTCTTTTCCTATAGCCAGATTTTGAATTTTTGCTAAATTTATGTTTCTTTTTGCCACTGAAACAATTGTACATCTTATGAAAACCTTATTAGCAATTTCCCCCTCCATACCAAGCTAAAGTTATTAACCATGGTGGCCTAAGAACAAATCACCTCTAGCAGACACTTTCCCATTTAACTTTTGGTAACTAAGAGCTAGAATGGTTTTAAACCTCTCGATATGCAATATAGAGGTTCTACATAACATTTTGAGATAGAGGAAAGGAGAGAGAGAAAGAGTAATGAAAAAGTTGAAGGATATGGGATCAGATATCAGTATTTATTGTGCTCTTGAAACAGATGGACTTACCCCTAAACAACTACCTTAGCTAATGTTAGTAGTTTCTTTATTTCCTTGTTATTAGTCTTTCCATGCATTCTCAAATTAATTTAACAACCCTTTAACCTGATTAAAATATTTACACTCTTATTATTAAGTCAACTCAAATGTCTATATTATTCCAAAATATCTATGGTCAGAAAAAACTTACCAAATTATCTATAGCAGGAAAAGCTTATCAAAATTCTTTTTAGGAACCCTTAAAATAAAAAAAAAAAAAAAGAAAAAAAAAAGAAAAAAGCATTAAAGCCTAGAGAGAAAGATGACTTCTCCCTACTTCTCTCAACATATCTATTTACAGTTTTCTATCTGAATTCTTCCTGTAATGCTTACATTACATAAACATCTACTCTTGTTTTCTAGTAGTATTACTTTTTTGTTTTTTTCCTATGCATACACATAGAAAACAAAAGCTGTGAATTGTAAATGCATTTCTGCTATTGTGGTTTCATATCTTTTGTAGCAGTTTTCTGTTAAAACACAAATTCAAGGGACTTATTATTACCTCATGCTTTTATTGTGCACTTCTTTTCATAAGTGGAAAAAGTCTTCATATATTCCCACTTCCAGATATACTTCCACATTTAACAATTTAGGGAAGATTTCTTAATATTTTCTCCACTGGGCTTGTTTTTTAGCCTCAATGCCACATCTTTACAATTTTCTCCTAAATGTGTCTCCTGTGTCAGTAAGGTAGTTGAGCTTGGGGGGAATTTAATAAAGATGGCATCCACTGCTGCCACTGTACTAATTTGTGTATGCTTCACTAGATCACATCTCAAGTTACAAGAATAATCTCTATTCCTTTATTGTTAGACTCGTCGTCACTCAGTTTATACTCAATCTTTGTTCACACCAATGAGTGTTTCTGTATCATTGTAAACTTGAAAAGATTCTCGACTGGATATGAGTTTAGAAGTCTATCATAATTTTCTCCAGTGGAAAGCAGTAAGCAATCATATAAGACAAAGGTACAGAAGGGCTGGTAATAAACTTTTTGGCAGCTGACATTCAGTACGCTTCCATGATCCAATTAATTCTACATGACTTTTCTCACAACAGAAAATGATACTTGGTGTTAGTTTTCATGATACATAGAAGATAAGAAAGCATACTTCATTAACCCACCCTAACAACATAAAACAATGGGTAAATCTGGATATCATATATATACACAATTACAGAGACATAATATAGGGAGACAAGGAATGATAAAGAGTTGCATGAATCTTGATGGTATACACAGATAAAATAGAAAATCTAAGAGTTGCTTCTGTCATATTTCTAATAAAGTAATTTATATTCTCTGATATTAAACTAAAAAATCCTTGCTTAATTTTTTTCAATGGCATATCATCTGAAATAATTAATATATTTCAACTCCAAGTGTCAGAACTGACCTAGTCTTCTACATGTCAGCTCTTTGTTGGAATGCTATGTATTTTCTATTAATTACTGCTTTTTCTTACCATATCAGAAGAGGAAAAAAGGATTGCAAAATTATCCAGCCCAACTTCTCAGAAGACAAGTTTGCTGAACTGACTTCTCTTACTTAGTATTTCTTCCAGGAAATGCAATAATATAGCATTGCAATGCTGCAGACATTGTGGTTTATTCTTTATATCACAGAATTTATATCACACCATTTTTGAGTACTATTTGAGTGAGCAAGTTTTTGTAGTTATTCTTTCCTTCTTGATTGAATTTCTGATCCACACCTTCCATTTTCTCTCATGAGGAAGCAGCAGAATTTCTCCTTACTTCCCAAGTACGGTCATAACATAGCAAAGTGAAACGATATAGAATCAAATCCTAATTATAATGTCACAAACTGTTAAAATTAAAAAATGCTTCACATTCTCAAGCAGTTCTTGATCGCAAGAATGGCTATTTGTTTTTTATTATAACAGCTAAAATGTGTAGGCACTTGAAATTATGAAAAGCTTTTAGATTTAGGGGAAAAAATTTTATTCAAATGACATCATACAAGATACCTAAACAGAAGTCAGTATAACAGTGAGGGGTGTAGCATAAAATCATTCAAGATTATGAGAATGGAAAAAGTCTTGTACATCTCATTTTGTTTCTCTTTGTTTACTTGGGTGATTTTAGGTGTGTTTTTCTTGAAATTAGGTTTCATTTGACAGTTTTTTTATTAAGTGGAGAACAAAGCAATGATTCTGACAGAAACAACCATCATCATTTATTTTTTAAGAAATATATCAATCCTCAATGGATTTAGAAAAAAAGTGAGTGTATACAGCATTTACCAAATCCTGGATAGTTGACAATGACTAAATTTTTGAAATGTTTCATTAGAATATCTAAGGTTAAGAATTTGAAAAATACTGTGTTTAGTAGATACTTTTTGATTTATTTCTTGTCTATCTATAGAAGATTAACTCCATTTTTCTTCTCATTATATTACATATATACACATACATATATATATTACCAGGGTTGGCCTGAGATAAAAAGGAAGTCGGAGTATAGAGAGAATGCAGATGAAGCCAATATGGTTAACAGATACGTTCTACTTTATTCAGCTAAGATGGCTACTTTTATACAGTTCTATATAGTTTACATCCACAGCAGCTCTTCATTGGTATACAGCAGAGAAAAGAATGCAAACACTTATTGTTGACAAAACTTTTAAGGCAGCTACTAGTGTTCAGACTACTTACTATACATGTTATCTATTAGAAACCTCTCTGTGCCTTGTTAACACCTTAAGGGGCAATTCTCACTGCGTCAGAGACTTGGCAGCTGAATTTCCACCTGCGCCACTGAGGCCTTACAGGCCTTCATCTGAGGCCCAGGCTAGGTGATTCACTCACAGTCCAAATATTCACTATCTTCAAAAACTCTGCTACATATATACATCCACATGTATATATAATTATACACAATATGTCCACAGTTCCTGTCCTAGAAGATAATTCTGTACTCCTGTTTTAAGAAATGGGCTGCTTTAAATGCTGAATTAACATGATTAATTAGTTATAGTTTACACAATAAACAACCTCTTACACTCACTTATTTTTGCTTATGCGTCAGATTTTTTGCCAGAAATTATTTGGGTTTGCACAGACAGGTTTTTGTAGTGGGGGAAGTAGAGAGGCCTCAGGCTGTCTGCTGTAAAAAAGATACTGGAAGCTTCATTTATGTCTGATGGAGTCAGTGCCAATTGACTCCAAAATGAACCTTTCACCAGCCTAGGTTGAGCCCATCAGCAACTGTGGGTGCTGGGATAGCATATTTAAGAAGGGGAAAAAAAAGCCAAGTAACAACTTCTGCTGGAGAAAGGAGAAAGGAGAAAGGAGAAAGGAGTGTGAACACATTAGAGAAACAGCCACATCACAGCAGATGGGTGTCCAAAAGAGGCTGTAAACTCAGGCTGAAGTGGGCTCCTGGCAGGAGTTATAGGAAGGCTTATAGAAAGAGGAATCCACACTAGAGCAGATTTACTGGCAGGTCTTGTTACTCACTCTGGAGTAGCCTGTTCCTAAAGGACTGCACCCCATGGAAGGGACCCGTGTTTGGACAGCTAATGAAGAACTGCAGCCTATAGGAAGGACCCAGAAGTTCATGGAGAATTGTGCAGAGAATCCTACAGTGCAGTAGGGAAAGAGTGTGATGAGTCCTTCACACAAGGATGAAGCAGCAGCAGAGACATGATGTGAAGTTCTGACCACAATCCTCATTCCCTGTCTCCCTACACTGCTGCAGTGAGTAGAGCTCAAAAGAGCAAAATTAAATTCAGGAAGAGAGGAAAGTATTTTAAAGATTTTATTTTATTTCTCATTTTTCTACTCTGATCTGATTGGCAATAAATCAAGTAATTTCCCCAAGCGAGTCTGTTCTTACCAGAACAGTAACTGGTGACTGATTTCTCCCCATGCTTATCTTGACCCATAAGTCTTTTGTGCTATATTCTCCCCATTGTCCAGATGGGGAAAGGGAATGATAGAGACACTTTGGTGAGCACCTGGCACACAGCTAGGGTTAACCCACCACAAAAGATATTAAAGATTTTATTGTTGTTTGGTACAAAAAATACAGAGAACCAGATCTATGTGCAGCCTTCTCTTTGTACTGTCTGATCTCTCAAGCGATGTTAGAATATTCTTTGAAATACCTCCAGCATGCCTCAAATCTGAAAAGTCATTAGCAGATGCTTAGTACCTATTTAGTTCTAAATTACATGTTCACAAAATATCTCCCATAACATTTGAAAAATCTATTAATTCCTACTCCCTTGATTTTATCTTCACAGTAGGTAATGTTTTTTCTTCTTCCTGGTTTAGTAGAGCCATAACTTCTGGATTCACATCCTTACATGAAAATCTTCCTTATTTATCAGAGTAGAAAAAAATATTTTGACTTCCTTTGATATAGAGGGAAACTTGACATTTGAGAAGCAAATACTCAAAAATATCTCTCTACATTTGAATGCTTGAGATAAATAGTGCAAACTTTTCAAGCTTAAGTTATGATTTTAGCTTCTATCTGTAAAGTGTCACAAATCTCTAAAAAAATCAAAATATTAAATTGGCCAATTTATAAGCAATTTCTAGCTGTTTAAGAAGTTGTAAGGTGTTATTTTGTTCAGTTTAGGTCAGGAAAATACACCCAGATATGGATCACATTTCAGATCTGTCTCTCCACTAGAACCTTCATTCTTATGCTGTTTATAAGAGGAAATTATCTCACATCAATAAAGGGAAAAGGGGAAGCTTACTGACTTATTTAGATATTTAAGACCACTGTATAGTACTGTCCGTGTGTATTACACAAACTCCAGTGCAACAAACAAAACTTTCAGCTAAGAGTTGGAATCTATAATTAACACATCTTAGTGAATGCACACTAGGGAGAGTTTTTGCAGAGATATAATTGGGCATGCTTACAAAAGACATTGTAGAGATAATTTTTAAGGATATAGTTTATGAAGACACGCTGTTTGTGCAATATTAGAGTGTAGAAAAAAATGGTTTTAAGGATAGTCACAAGTCACATATCCTGGTGTTTGGAACAGCAAGGCTTAATACAGGTTTTCTTCTGGATTTTGTCAGTAAAGGTGATATTATGTTGTGCAGAACTCCAAACTTGAGCCTGAAGCTCAAAAGAGCATTAGAATACTGTATCTGTATCAAGAGCTGAATATTGCCATTTGAGTCCATTACTAAAGTGGAAATGAGAAATAAGACTGTTCTTAAATTCTGTATTTCTAAAGAGTCTTAGTTTCTCCCCTCCTAAAATAAAATTATAGTAATAACATCCCCCACAAGCCTCCCCCCCCACAAAACCAACCAACCAAAAAAACCCCTCAAACTGACCAAAACCCCCTTATATTTAATTACAGTAGTATCTTAGAAAGTCTTCAAAGAAAAACAAACTTCTCTAATTGGAAATATTCCTCTCTACATGGAAACGTTTTATGACAACGATCACTTGTATGGATTTTAAGGAGAAGTTTCCATATAAGATCAACTAATATGTCCGAGGTTGATTCTAATTTTATTTAATTTTATTTCTTTCACCCAGAAGGCTCTAAGCAGTGCCATTGATTCTCAGATTGTAGACAGTGGTAAAAAAGTGAGGTTGCAGAGCTTAAAGTAGACAGTGAGGATAATAGAGAGGGGGAAAAAAGAAGACAGATGAGAAATAACACCAATTAAATAAATTGTTGGCTATGATTCTTACTTAAACTGGATTGATTTGTCAGAACTGATAAGAACAAAGGCAAAAAAAGAATCACAATTATAATGTTATCATTTGAATGCATATTGTTAATCAGTGAGATTTAACTAAAGAAAAGAGGAATGTTGAACTACAAAAACCAGGATATTTTTAATCAGAACTTCTTACAAGAAATCTTAACTCAGAGCATGAGTCCCCAAAAGACCTGAAGACTATCATCTGTCTATGCAGCCACAAGTATCCTAATCAGGATGCTGTGGGGAAAAATTCCATGGGCCAGGAATATTAGAGCAGGGTCTAGCAGCTGTGGTCTGTGCATCCTGTACTTTACTAGGTATTTCAATACACTGACTCATATGGATCAAAGGGGCAAGTTTGTTTACAATGGAAGCCAGTGCCCAAGTGTTTATATGCTTGGAATATATCAGGATCAGATCTTGAGAACTGAAGATCTTATTTTGAGACAGACATTTGTCTAAAAACTCTATTAGCAACAAGCAGCCTGAAAGGTTGATTTCATGGCTCAGATTAAGTGACTGTTCATACTTTTGTTTATAGACAATAATTTCCTTTGGTAATTGCATTCAAGTGTATTTACACCTGGGTGCATTCAGAATGTTTTTAATTGTCTTTGGTATATTTCACTTTAAGATTGGAAAGCAAATGGGCAGAACTGAGGTTGTTTAATGCATTAAAATTTGATAGTAACTTATTTCATTCTTTTCCTCAAGTGCCATACTCTTAACTGGTTCCTAATCACTGAATTGCAACCATGGTTTATGACTTAGCTATAGCAGTCTTTAAAGGCTGGGTGTAACTTCGTTTGCAGCTTTCAGAACACAACACTACTTCAGTGAATACCATCAGCAGGCAAGGAATATTTCACTTTTACCATTTGTTAGTGCCACAGCAAGACACAACAACCTTCTTTAACCTTAGGATTCACTAAGTCACTGCTGACAGTTGATTTGTCATAAGAATCCTGTGCTGTACTGTTTTTTGAAGTCCAAAAATTTTTAAAGCTTGATGTGGAGAAAAATTGAGGAGAGCCTAGATGTCATAGCATTTCAGAATGGAAGAATGCATCCTCATATTTATGTTTTTTTATTTCCTTGAGCTTTTGTTTAATAATCTTCATATTATTTCCTCTTTTTATTATTTTATTATTCCTCTTTAATATGATAATAAAAGAGAAAAGTTTCTCTGGCATGAATTTTCCATACACAAAATAGATAGCAATGGACAGGAAGAGAGAAATCCATAAACTAACTGAATATATTTAAAGTTTGATAAGTACTACAAATTATGCAGCCATTTAATTTTCATTACTGAGATTCATATGCTTCCTTATCTTTGATATACTGATTTATTCTATTCCATGGCCCACTAAAACAAATACTTTTAAAAGAGCAGTAGGACTGCAGCAGGTTAATAATGTGTCTTAGCAAGTAGTATTTTGCTGGTTAAAAATTTTACCTATGTTTAGAAAAGCATTCAAGAGCATGTTAAGTCTCATCAGAATGTATACTTGGTTCTGTTAGATAATCACCAGGTACATTTCCCATTATAGTCAACAGAACTTCAGCTTGTGTTGGGGTATTTTCCCAAATCAAAGCCTTATCAGATCAATTGTTGACATGTAAAGAACAGGAGATGAAAAGAAACTATCTTCTCCACTTTAAACTTTTTTTAAAGGAACTTCAGCTAAGGCTCTGAAGACCAATTGATTGTAGTAATTATATTTAATTTTATTCAAGTACATCCAATTGCTTTCGCTCAAGTGCAAATAAACTCCACTTCATTCAAAGAAGTACTATTTTAGTAAGTTCCATAATTTCTTCTAGAAGGCTATATTTCTCTTGAAGGTGTCTATCATTACTTGGAATGGATGTATCTTCCAGCTAACCAGCAAGACAATATTAAGTTCCATCCAGGAAGGCAGGAGCTAAATTTCAGTGTTGCCCAAGTAAACTTCACAGAGAGATTACAAATGGCTCACTCTGACAGCAGCAGTTTTGTGCTCCATAAATGAAGCTTTCCTTTCCTTCTAGACAGCTTCTTTAGATATCTTTACCCTCCCCCTCCCCACTCAGAAACTTATTTCTTAGTATATGAAGAATAATGATCTTTCACTTCCAAAAATACAAGAGAAAGGGGGGATGAGGTGAGGGGGTTTTCTCAATGGAAATCTTGTGTAAAATTGTATATCTTTCATTAAATTTAAAAAGAAGGGAAATCACTACAGATGAGCAGTCAGTGCTCTGCATAATTTTTGAAAGCAACTTTCAGAAACTAGGAAACACTTTTATCTTTTCCCTTCATAAACTACAATTATTCAACATTTCTTTTGGTTAAATAGTAAGGTAAGAGCTTTCATACTGTGCATAATGACAGTATCAATGACTTGATCATTGTATACAAATATTTAGATAGAAGTATACTAACTCTCTCATTTAATCTTATCACTCTTATTTTTTCCTTTTTACAGCTAATAATCTTTGTGCCAAAACAGTGTCTTCAGGGAATTAGCTGACAGCAGAAATTATTTGAAAAGTGCTTTTAAAACCATCTATGATCATCTTAAGTCTAAGAGACTAGCTACAATATTTATACTGAACCAGTAGGTATGTACTCTATACTAGGGAAATCTTTCCTATTACTGAGGATAGTCATAATCAGTCAGTTTTTGGTTTTTTTTCAAAGGGCCTCAATTTACCATCTGACATTGAAAGAACATTAAGTTGTTCTTTCTGATAACTGCCATCAGTATCTATTTTTTAGGGAAAATTAATGAAAAAAAAACAGCTTCTTGAACTACTCTATCTTAACCAATCGGAGTCTCCTTCTTAACCTCAGAGGCTGATTTTTAACCTCAACAGATTTCTCTTTCAAAGATGGGAATAACTCCCTTAGTGATTCCTTTTCTTGTTCATGAGCTGACATGTACAGATTCCAGCATCTGTCAAAGGGCAGATCTGGAGATAGAAAATAAACAGATGAACTGAAGTGTTAAAACCAATGAACATGATAAGACTGTTGTTCCTGACTTCTATTTCTAAAAATGACAGAAAGCTTCAAAATGTGTCATATGTCACAAATTTCCTGGGAAAAATGACAGTGAAATACATACTACAATTTGCAGTATCTCAGCTTGTTCAGTGTGTACAGCAGTGAATAGAGTACATCAAAAATATAATCTGATGTCTAGTTACTTGTTCAGAATAGATTCAGATCCTCTTGAATTTCTTTTGAGGGAATATCATAGCCAACTATCTTTCACATAATAAAGTCATTACAGGTTAAAAAATCCACCTGATACAGAGAAAAAATACTGTATTTTCAAGAAGGATACAGAATTTTTACTTTTACTGTAGATATTTCAGAGCTTATGAGGTGTGATCAACAAATAGATGGTCATTACTTTCAAAATTAACTGATGATATAAAAGATCATACAATCTAAACTGGTTGCAAATATGAAGATGTCAAATTAATCTGTGGAGGAAAAAACATTATCTTGCCCAGGCTAGGTTAACATAAGAGACTAGGATCAATTATGGATGTTGACTAAGAAATAAATTGAATTAAATAATTAAAAATTCAGTATTTACTAATATTAGACTATAAAATAACTTAAAATATGCATATGTAAATTTCTTTGGTGATTTTCAGAAGATAAATAATATATTTTAATCATCACAACTTCTGTATTTACTTTCTTCAAAAAGCATAGGTAAAAAAAATGTTGCCCTAAAAATTGCTGAACTCAAACTATAGCTCACAAACTGTGCAACACACTTACTGTTTCAGGCACTGCTGAAATTTTAACATTTTTATTAATCATTGTGCACATAGAAAACTATGAAGAGTGAGCACACTTTACATTGCAAATAGATATTGCTCTGAAAATTAATTTTCTGACCATCACTTCAAATTTTGAGGATGGCTAAAATCCACCCTTTAAAGTAAAAATGGATTTGATTGAATTGGAACAAGGCCAAATTTCAGAAATATGTAGAAGTTTCAGTGTCAACAAATACAATAGAGGTAATTAATTATTTGAGCTAATATTTCTGAATAAACTGGAACAAAAATATTGATAAGAATCAGTCCTATAAGTACTTTTTTAAGACATAGAATTTTTGATTAACAAAGCATTTTCCTTTTAATTGCATACCTTGTGTGGAATTCCCTACAGTTCTATAGAAAACATTTTATGAATCATATCTCCCTCTCTCAACAGAATATAAAATATGGCAAAATTTTTGTGTCATCATATGACTTTTAAGTAAATCCAGGTGAGATGGAGTATGAGATTAAAAAAAATCAGCTTAGATAAGATCTCAATGCAACAGGTCAAAGGCACCCAAACCTGACTCAGAAACATTAAATTAAAATTTTGATAATTTTTTCGACAGGTTTGGATGCAGAGGAAACTTACATACTATCAAAATGAACTATATAGTATGATGTTGGAAAAAGGGGAAGTGAAAAGAGTATTTCTAGAACAGCTTGGATTTCTTCAGTGGAAGATTTCACACGTGAAGGATAAGTCTGTACAACAAACAGTATCAATATCAATAGATATTTTAAAGACATCTTCAGCTCGTGCATTATTTGTTATTTATCACAGCATTGCAAGACTTTAAGCAACTAGAATTTTTAATATGTGTTATGTACACAGAACTTCTGCAGCCTTTAGCTATACATAAACAGAGAGCTCTTGCAAAACATTTATATAGCTTTATACACATAAACATTATCATTTGAAATGGAAGTACAATACCAAATACATTTGTTCTGCAGGTATATCCTGAGAACTAGTGTTAGCCTGGTATTCCAAGTATTGGTATAGTAGAGCTCTCCATGCTAGCCTTTTCCAAACAATGGGCTTGTGTACAGGTTTACTTGCTGTACACTTTCTTTGGTATGTAATCACACACAGACTATGCATACAGCTAGCGACAATATCAAAAAAATTACATTAAAATGAGGTTATTACTCTAGTTCACCAATAGGCATGAATGTGAATGTCAAAGACAACAAATTAATAAATTTTAGTTACACAACATTTTTTCTTATTTTACACATCTCACTGAACACAAAGACTGCACTTAACTGAAGGCAGTCTCATTAATGCCACTTATAAGTTGGACTTAGCACGTTGTCCCTAATCAGACTAGATCCCCTAAAAGATTTCATTACATAATATATGTTTCAAAGCAGTGAGTTTCATGTTAAAACAAATATAACAGCAAATGATGAAAGTGCTAGATGATTTGTACATCAAAGCCTTTATAATTGTTTGAAAAGAGATCATAGTTCTTGTAAACCTTTTTTTTCCTGCAAATCTTTTTTTTTTTTTTTAATTAAATATATACATCTGAATTGGAATATACTTTAATGCAATTGTGCTGAGCAACCAGTACATTACTCAGTATTTTTCTCAAAATAATAATTTAAATAAATTAATAAATGCTAAAATGAAATAATCACAAAATATGAAGGGGAATGGCTCCATTGAAATTTCAAAAAGAGCAGAGTTTATAGATATATCTGAAATACCTTATGTTGGTGGGACAGATATTTTATTCCAGTAAGGCATAAAAAAGCAAAATAATTGAATTTTATTTTTTAATTATTTTCCCCCTCCATACAATAGGCAGCAGATTTGTGGGACCCCTTGTTAAGAGAAAATGTTGGATGAAAAAGTTCATACAGGTTCTGGAAGTGAGTCACAAACACACAGAACGTGGAATACATATGAAATCTGTGGAACATTTTTCTAAAGTTTGATGTCACACACACCCACACTCAGTATGAACCCAAGATGAATATGAAGAACACAAGGACAATGGACCAAGATTAGCTATTACTTTAGCAGTTCACCTATTTTCTCCTAAAATTCCTAGAAAGTCTGTTGAGCTGTAGTTACCCAGGTGAATGCTGCCTAGTCTTAGTTGGCAAGGTGGTTAATTCTACTTATTTGTAACTCTCTTGAGTCTGTTTCCTCAATTTCAGATTTTCCAGCAAGTCCCCATCATAAAAAAGTGCTAGTATGGCAATCTCTCCATGTTCTTTATAGCAAATATTCCTGTAAAAAAAAAATTACCTTTTCTACAATGTAATTATATTTTCCAGGAATTCCTTTTATGCTTACTGTCCACAGATCTTCCTTAATGTGAGGCCTCTTTTTCCTCATGTCTCAGGAAGTTAGTACTAGTTTTGACTCCTTTACATAGCTGCTCATTAAACCATTTTCTGGCCCAACTATGTTTACAATTTTGTCTATCAGATTCTGTAATTCTTTTCTTTGTTCAAATGCTTCTTACTATTATTAACTTTTCCATTTGCTGTTTAGCCATGCTGGGCCTCCTTTTAGACTTTCTCAATATTTCATAAATGGGTGTGAACTAACACTGTGCAACCAGTATGGTCTTCAATGCTTTTAGGACTTCCTGCAAGCATGTAATTCTCTGAAGCAGATGTCACATTTAGCTTGCTTTTAGCAAGGGTCCTAATTTTCACCTAGTTTCTACTAAAATTTAACAGTGAATTCTTTGGCTGTTTGTACTTCAGTAGGGATTCTAAATGTAAATACCTTATAGTATAATTACTGGTATCACCTGTTGTGATTTGGCTTTTTTCCATAGAATAATTGAGGTCATCTATGTATTTCTCTCAGGCTCTTCCTGACCTGTCTCAGGGTATACCAGTCAGTTTCACCTCTCTAGTTGTTTGGGTGTCAATGTAGACAGACTACAATACTCCTGCTGTTTAGGCCTAAGAGTTTCAATTAATGAAATTTCTGATACTTGAGGTGGAAAATTTACCAATTTGGTATAATTCCAAGAACTCTTAAATTTATACCTCTAATTCACCTCCAGTATGTTTTATGCTCTAATTTCTATATATTTTGTACATAATTTTATATTGTTCTGTTATTATAATTGTCCTCTCATCAAGTTTCTAATTTCAATATTGCCTTCATTTAAGGCACAACATACCAGCTTTCTTACTGCACTTCTTCACCTTCCAACATCTGTATAAAAGTGAGTGTACCATACTACCTGTCAAAGAAAGAAGTCTTTAAATAGCACATATATTCCAGTTGTCTATTTGATCAGTGCTATCCTCTGACTTACCCTTCACCTGAAAATACAGACTTATTGTGACTTGCCCTTTGGGATATTCTCTCAGTCATGTGTCATCTGACTGTGCAATCTTCTATGTAGAAATTCACTAGCAATTACTTAAAAAAGCTGCTGCTTTGCTGGGATTTCCTCAGTTTTTGATAAAGATGACAGGTTTCCTCTTTATGCTATCTATTTTTCCAGCATTAAAACTTTCCCTCCCTCTTCTTGGCTCTGTTTTGAACTATTTGGAGACCTGTTTGGATCCTGGAGAGGTGTTCTTCACTTGTCTAAAAGGGGGAAAAATTATGCTAGACGAGCAGTTGGCAGGGCTGATTGAGAGGCCTTCAAACTAGATTTGAAGGGGCAAGAGGATAAAATCAGGCTCTCCAGAGATGAGCCTAAGTTTGGTAAGCCAGAGTCAGGGGTGAAATCATCCCAGCTGAAGCGCATATTCAATAATGTTGCATGGGCAACAAAGAAGAGGGCTGGAAGCCATGGTACAGAAGGAAAGCTATGACACAGTAGCCATCACAGAAACATGGTGGGATGATTCACATGACTGGGTTGCTGAAATGGATGGTCGCAAGCCCATCAGAAGGGACAGGTGAAGAAGGAGAGGCAGTGGGGTGACTCTGTACATTGGGAGTGGTTTGAGGGAGCTCAAGCATGGTGAAAATAAGGTTGAATGCCAGTGGATAAGAATCAGAGGGAAGGCCATCAAGGCAGCATCCTGGTGGCACTCTGTCATAGACCACCCAAGCAGGATGAAGAAGAAGATGTAGTATTCTAGGGGTGCCTGGCTGCAGTCTCATGGTTGCCAGCCCTTGCTCTTGTGGGAGAATTTAACTTGCTAGATGTCAATTGGAAACCCAACACAGTTGAGATGACACAGTTTAGGTGGCTCCTGGAGTGTGTGGAGCTTCCAGACACAGCTGGTAAGTGATCCTACCAGGGGCAGTGCCCTGCTAGACCAGCTGGTTGAAAACAGAGAAGGGCTGGTGGGAGATATGGTAGTTGGAAGGCATGGCAACCACAAAGTGATTGAGCTTTCAATCCTTGGTGAAATAAGAAAGGAGTTTAACAAAACGTCTGCCTTGGACTTCTGGAGGTTGAACTTTGACCTTTTCAGTGCACTGGTTCAAAGTGTCTTGGGAAACAGTCCTTTCTAAGAAGGGTGTCCAGGAAGGCTGGCTATCCCTATGTGCTGAAAGATGAGATATCAGGGAAGAAGACCGGCCTGGCTGCATGTGTGGACTTAAAGGACGTAGTTGCATGTCTCAAAACTCTGTTGAATAAGGACGTTCTCATAAGATAAATCACCACAATAGGAACTTGAGAGAAGCACAGATATCAAACCAGGAAGGCTTTGATTCCAGGCCTAAAGAAGGTAAAGATTTGGAATTAACACACTGAACAGAATTCCACAGTGCAGACTGTGGAAACTTAAGATTAGATTTATATGGAGAAAAAATTCACAAGGTGGCAAATTGGGGGAAAGGGTACACATGCCAGGCCAAGTTGTGGGAATGGCATCTACAGGCTGTAGATACCCAGGACTTGGACTGTGTAAAAGTGGTACCTCCAGAAGAACTCTGGAATCCCTATTACTGAAGAGCAGGTTGAAGAAGGAGCTGCAGGACACCACAGGAGTCCACAGGGTGGTGATATCTTTTGCTTAATCTCTCTCTCCCACTCTCTTCCCTCTCACCCCTATGCCACCCCATTTCTTTCTATATCTCTACATTTTATTAACTCTTAAATAGAATCCATACTATTGACCAGCATATGGTCTCATTTGCACTTTAATTCAGGCTGAGGCATCTATTATAATTAGATAATAACACTGAAGATTTCACTGGAACTCGGGGGGAAAAGGAGAATTTATAATCTTTGGAAGAAAGGCCAGTCAGCTCAGGAAGAATACAAGGATACTGTTAGGTCATGTAGAGGGAAAATTAGAAAGGTGAAAGCTCAGTTAGAGCTCAGTCTGTCCACACTGTGAATGATTAACACAAGTGTTTTTATAAATACTTTAACAGAAGTAGGACTAAGGAAAATCTCCATCCTTTATTGGACATGGGGACATTGTCATCAAGGATGAGGTGAAGGCTCAGGTATTTAATGCCTTCTTTGCCTGTTTGTCTCTAACAGAAAAACCAGTCCTGCTCAGGGCTGCCAGTCCCCTGATCTGGTAGACAGGAGACCCTCTACAATCCAGGGGAAAGTAGTTGGTGACTTCCTGTGCCACTCAGACATCACAGGTCTGTGAAGCCAGCAGGACAGGATTCACCTGAGGGTACCAAGTAAGTTGTCAGAAGACCTCACCAAGCCACTCTCCATCATTTATCATAAGTCCTGGTTAAGTGGGAGGGGTCCCAGATGAGATACCCATCCACAAGAATGATCAGAGGGAAGATCCAGAGAATTATAGGCCTGTTGTCTGACCTTGGTTCCAGGGAAGGTTATGGAACTGATCATAGTGAGTGCAATCACGCAGCATCTGGAGGACAGCCAGGGGATAAGGCCAAATCATGGTCTGGTTTTAGAAAAAAAAAACAGGTCCAGCTTGGCCAACCTGATCTCTGTTTATGATCCTAGGGAATGAGGAGAAGATTGAGGATGTATTCTATCTACCTGGACTTCAGTAAAATCTTCAATACTTTCTTTTATGTCACTCTCCTGCAGAAGCTTGCAGCCCATGGCTTGGGCAGGTGGACTCTTTGGTGCATCTGAGACATTGTGTTAGAAACTGTCTGAATGGCCAGACCCAGAGAGTGGCAGTGAATGGTGGTACATCCGTTTGGCAGCTGGTCACTTGTGGGGTTCCCCAGGGCTCAGTGTTGAGACCAGTCCAGTTTAATATCTTGATCAGTGACCTGGACAAAAGGATCAAGTGCACCCTCAGTAAGTTTGCAGAAATGACACTACTGAGTCGAAATGTTGATCTGATGGAGGGTAGGGAGCAGGAAGACTTTGCAGGGGGATCTGGACAGGCAAGTGTTTTGAGATTTGATGTGGAGAAGTGCTGGGTCTTGCACTTGGGTCAAAACAACATCATGCAGCACAAAATGTTGGCAGAAATGTGACTGGAATTCTGCCCAGCAGAAAACGATGCGGGGGTGCTGGTCTACAGCCAGTTGAACATGGGCCAGTGTGCCCAGGTGGCCAAGAATGCCAATGCCATCCTGATTTGTATCAAGAATAGTGCGTCCAGAAGAACCAGAGCAGTGATTGTCCCCCGGTACTCAGCAGTGGTGAGGCCACATATTGATTACTGTGTTCAGTTCACTGGGTCCTTCACTACAAAAATGACATTAAGGGGCAGGAGCATGTCCATAGGAAGGTAACAAAGCTGGGGAAGGGTCTAAGGCGCAAATCTTAGGAGGAGTGACTTAGGAGGCTGGGTTTTTTATCCTGGAGGAGTCTCAGGGGAGACCATATCTCTCTCTACAACTACCTGAAAGGAGGGCATAGCAAGATGAGGGTTTTCTCATGGGCAGCTAGCAACAGGACAAGAGGAAATGGCCTCGAACTGTGCCAGGATAGGTTCAGGTTAAACATTCACAACTTTGTCGTCACTGAAAATAAATGCTTTGCAATGGGCTGCTCAGGAAGGTGGAGTCATCATCCCTGAAAGTTCAAGTTCATTCAAGAAATGACTGGATATGGCACATTTCCATGGTTTATGGTTTAGTTGGCATCAGGGTGTTTGGTCAGAAGTTAGACTTGGTGATATCAGAAGTGTTTTCCAACCTTAATAATTCTATAAGCATTTTGGAGAATAGTATTACTAAAGATTAGGAAACTGAAAGAGTGATAACTCATACCAAAATAGATTCCAGGTCTGAACAATAGGTCTGAGCAGCTGATCAGTAAGTTACCTTTATAGATATCTAAATTGCACTGACTGTATGGATTACCTCTCCATTGACAACAAGGGGAGCTTAGATATATATGTTAATATATGGATACCTATATATAGAAACCAAAAATTTAGATGCTTTATTCTTGTTATAAATCTAATATTCAGATTTTCCCATCTCCAACTTCTCTGAAATATTTTATCCATGATCAGTAGCTCTCCAAGGAAGGAATAATCTATTTTTCCCCAGCTTTTGTGCGACTTCTGAAGGGAATATAACACAGAGCAAGCAAACTAACTGATGCAGTGTAGAGAGATGGTAAAATGATGAAGATTCTGGAGAGTTTAGCTTTACAGAAGATAACAAAAGGGGCTTACAAATACATTTTTATTAATGTAAGTATTTTGCAAATTTTAGTTAGGAATTGCATAAGGAAGGACACAGAATATGACACAAATGCAGGACAGGAGGGACACTGCAAATTACAAAGGGACATTGCTACTTGACCAAAACCAGGAGCAGGATAAAATCTTCCCAGAAAATTTTAGAGGTGGAAATTGTCCTTTAACAAACACACATCAAAAAACTTTATCCACATCTAAAATCAACTCCTTGCAATGTCAAGAGCACTGCAGATTCGTTTTATGTATAAGACTTAGTCTTTATACCAACATGTTATGCTAAATGATTCAGATATTATAATTATAGATGGTTTCCATAGATACTTATGAAAAAGGACTGACATATTATGGTAAATATTGAATTACATTGAGAATGCACTGAAGTGTAAATTTTCAGATGAATATATTTATTTTAGAGATTTACAGAAAGGAAAGACAAATAGACGGTTTTATAAAAGAATAAACTCATGGATAAAATAACATGTTAAACAGAATTTGAAAAATAAAATGTTTCCACTTTCAGTACTGAAATTTTCCCCTACTGAATTGAAAGAGACTGAAGTTCTAGTCTTCTCTGTCCTACCAAATCTGCCTCATTTGCCATAGATGAAATGTGGAGGGCGAGAAAAAGAAGTTTATTTTAGTCCAGGGAGACCCACAGTGAAAAACATAACTCAATGGCCAGTATTCTCCTAGATGCCATTTGATTTCCAGCCTAAACTTTATTAAACAGAAGGAAAAAGACCAAATGTATCTCTTCAGTATGCTTTAGCATTTTTTGTTTTCTAACCATTTTCTTTTGAATTATTATTGCAATTTTCTATCTTCATTATCGTCCTTACTCATCAGTTATTCATATTTTCCTAACATTTTCTTAATTGTATTTGTAATTGATTCTGAGCACATCTCAAATAAATCAGCATTAGAGCTAACATAAACATCATTTGGAGAGGGCCCCTTATGCCTAAATTCTCAAAGTGACAAGAATAATTATGGACAAACATCAACATACATGCACACCTTAAACTTTGAACAGATAGAAAAAAATTGCATCATACATTGCACTTCAACAAATGGTCTTATGTGACCCAACACAGATTGGGTTAGGCCTTGCCCAAAATTCTTATGTTCCTTGGAATACAAAAAATCTTTATGCTAACATTGGTTAACAGCCATTGCACAAGAATGAACCTGAAGTGGCTCACAGGACTCCTTAGAGATCCTTATGTGACAGCACCTGAAAAGAATGCTGAAATGCTATTGTATCTTCAATACAGCTTAACTAAGATTGCAAATATTTATCAATTTTGAAATAGCATGCTTTCTTTTAAATTGTTCTATCACATAATGTCATTAGTTCATCTGCAAATTATCAAAGTTAGAAGACAAGTGAAATGAATTTTTTTAGAAACATGTGGTATGTGGGCATACATCCACCTTTCTTAAAGCAGATACCACAATCAAAATATATATTTAGTATAGAATGCTGTGTAATAAATATCTATCACAACTATCAATATCTTTTCTCACACTCTGGAAAGCACTGAAATCTTAAGCATTTGCATTTGTGCAACATTTGTTTCAATAGAGGGTGAAAAGCCTCAAAAGGACATGAAATAGGACACCACTCATTTACTAAATACCCTTCCATGTAATCCGACATAAACCTGAAAATATAAGAAATAAAAAAACAGTAAAGAAATTCTACAACATTGCCACATGGTAGTACTACTCCATCATATTGAAAGTCATCCAGTGAAAATTCACTACTCCATAAACTGAAAATCATTATGAAGGTTAACAGTAAATAGTACACCATGTTTCAGTGAACAGAACAGAGTCCATTGTTGTTGGTCAAGAGAAATTAAGCTTTTCAAAGTCTATTTTATTTCTGGCTTTTGTTTAAACATTTCTGAATTGCTTATGAAAAAGTTGTATCAAAAAGACTGGTTGCATTTTGTGGATAATCAACAGGAGTCAAAATCCATCTTTTTTTGCTTTGAGTGAAGACCAGAACTAAGAAAATGTGTAATGTGCACAAGGAGATACTGCAAAATCTAAAGTGTCCTGGCTCAGTTACAGAATATCAGATTGTACAGCAGTTGAATTCTGTAGAAATAGAGGCAAAATCTCCAATTTTTGTTTTTCTCAATCTAGGTAATATTCCTAACCTGTCTCCTTTGAAATAAATACTTTTCAAATAAAACAAAAACAAAAACAAAAAAAAAGAAAAAACCCACAAAAAATAAACAGAAACACAAACAAAAAAAACCCCACAAACAAACAGCATTAACAAAAAAAAAAAAAAAAGAGTGAAAAATAAACTACTCAGCACATCACAGTTTTTATTCTTGGTTTGGGTTTTTGATTGATTGATTGGTTCATTGGGGATTTTTGAGCTGCTCAAGAGATCCTGCATTTGCAAGTATGTCCTACTAGTCTTAAGGTTCAAATTCCCTTTTGCCTATAGGCTTACTCATTCAATTGATTCTAATATACAGAATCACTGTGAAGACCAAGTCTGTTGGACCAAAGAAAACTCTGTAAGCTTTAAGTCAAAATACTTGCTGGCTCTAAACTAGAAAGGAAAGGATTTTTCTCTACATCCATAAAATGTTATATTATGCTTTTTAAAAAGAATCAATTTCCTTCTGTATTCATGCAGTTTTATACTCACATAATTGCTCATGTCCTCTGATGTTATTCTAGGTGATGAGAGTACTTTAAAAGAATACATTTTGTTCTGGAAAATATATTAAGTAAAGTAAATAAATGTCTGTCCACATCAATACAGAAGTAGTTCATGCAATTCAACTATTAATTTGAATTATTGATTTCTTACTTAGATTAACTAACTGCTCCATAATCACTTGTAAAACTAATATATTATAATTAGAGGATGAGATATGTAGTGGAGATTGGGCTCATCAAACAATTATACTTCTCAGTTTGAAAGATATTAAAGTGTTTTCCACCTAATGGGTGAAAAGGGAGATAATTTATAATAATATCTTTCTCATTTTCAATTGTTTCATTATGTAAATAAAAGTTATTTGCACTTTCTCCTATGTGTGTGAAAGGAAGAAATGATCTTCTGTTTGATCAGAGTTTGCCCAGATAGTCTGTAACGGCAGTATGCGATAGGAAGCCTTCCAGTATGAATAATCTTATTCCCAAACTCCATTTTCCAGATGTTTACAGTTTCCTATATTCTATCTGTGTGGAATGCTATCCAGAGAAAGACTGATTTCTCTTTCCTTCTTGTTGGTTCACTCTGCAGTGTTGGCTTTCTGATTTACTGTTCCATCAAAGCAAAGTGGAAAAAAGACTAAAAGGGAGAAACATTTTTAGTATGACTGACACAGTGCAGCTGTAATGCTCAGAGCATTTTGGCCCTGTTGGAAGACAAGGGGATCAATCCATACCTAGTTAATCCAATCTTGATTGTGCCTATCAAGAGACTATTAACAGTGTTCCACAATTTTAAGTTGAACTTACACATGTAAAGCATGTATAAGATTTAAAAATATATAGACGATAAAATTATGATAGAAGTTCCTACACTTATATATAGCATCCTATAGAATTTTCATAGATTTTGTAAAAAAAATCAACTGTAATAAAAAAACCTGACAAAGTGCCCATTAATTTTATTAAAAATTTCAAAATTAAATCAACTTTTAAAAAATACGCAATTCTTAACAGAGTATAAAATGTAGGACTTTGCAACAACTTTAAAGAGGAAGCTTATATGTCAAAAACTAGAGCAATGGTGAAGCCAAAAGTTTCTTGATAAATTAATGGATGGAAAACATGGATAAGTGAAGGCAAGTGAAAAAATACTAAAATTAAAAGCCAGTCATTACTTTTCAAGCAGGATTTATTATCATAATTCTATTATTTTTCCAGGGTTTTCATCATTACTGTAATATTTTCAAATTGAAGGGACTAAACAACAGAAGGTGCAGAATTAAAAGAAAAATAGAAAAAAAGTTGTGTTTAATTTCTAAATGTTTTGGGTTTGTCCTCGTATTTTTTGCTATGAAACAAAAAGAAATTTCCTCAAAATATTTTGAGAAATTGGAACATGAAGAGGTTTTTTTTTCTGCCAGTAATACATTTTTCCAATAACTTTTTCTTTTTTTTTTTTTAAATATCTTGGAGCAAATTTTCGCTCTTTCATAAAAGATACTCGTAATTCAAGCTTAACCTGAATAAAAGAATATGAGTTTGCTTCTGAGAAGCATGTAAGTTCTTGAACAGAAAAGCATATCATAAATTCATGGTGCATGGTACAAACATGGATATATTAATAGATATGCAGTATTATTAGACAGGTTGAATAGCAAACCAATTTGTGTTTTTTTTTAACTTTTTACACTTCTATAAAGATACATTACATTTATAATTAAAATCTGAAACTGGTTAATTAAAAACTAACAAATTAATTATCATCAAAGTATTTACCTGGAGATGATGTGCTATTTCATATTTTGAATAGCATAACTATTGATAGTCTAAGTTTATCTATTTTACATGTGAATACAACAGAGTAGGGTAAAAGTATGAATCATATCTGCTATGCTATATTTGAAAAAAATAGAGAGTTCATTCAGGGTGGGAATGGAATCAGATCTGCTTTTTTTACATAAGATAGAAGAGAAATATTTAAAAAATGAAGCCTGTCTACAGCTACCGAACACAAATTTTACAGCTTCCAGTGTCAAACATTAAAATGAACTCGAGGTACAAATAATAGAAAGAGACATGAAGACCAGCAAATTGATGCTCTATATTAGCAACAGGACTAAAGTTAGTAAAGGTTCTCTAGTTAGTGGAGTCTTAAAACTAGCAAAATTGACTCTGAGAAAGGCCTAAGTGTTGAATGCTTCTTTGCATGCAAGTCTTTTCCAGTCTTAAGTAAAAAGGTCAGTTCAAATCAGACATCTAATGCCATAAAAATCAGAGAAAAAAGAGCACTAACATAATATCAGAGACAAAGGAAAAGATCTCAAATTTGATAGCAAAAGAAAGGTTAGGGATTATTTCTGAAAGCCTCTAATTTAGTCAAGTACCCTGTAACTTGCTCTTTCATTATTCAAGGGTTATCTTGCTCTATTGTAGTTGCATTTATTGTGATTGCCATCTGAATATTTTGTGAAACAAATCACTGTAAAAATATTAAAGTTGTCTGCTGGACCTGACAAATTTTGTTCTAGACACATGCAGATCTAGCTGTAGCAATCTTAGATTTGCTAAAAGTTATCTGTAGTAGTCCATTGTATTGAAAGACATGATAAAGAAAAATTTGGGTCTTTAGGGAAGAAAAAAGGAAAAGAAATGTAAATCAGAAAAATAATTTTTCCCCTCAGAGGAATAAGATTTGCAGGTATATGCAAGAAAACTACAATCCCTCAAAAAAGAAATAGCTAATCATATACATTTTTCTTCCTTTCTCTCTAATGTGATAACATGCATTATGGACAGAAGCAACAGCTACGATATCTTGGATGCAATAAATATTTTCATTTCCTATTCTATTTCTATTCATTCTATTTTCATAAGCAAATTAAGAAAACTTTCTCTAGGTTGATTCACTAAGAAATGGCCGCAGAGGTGGACAGAGTGAAAATACCTGCTGTTTATGTTCAAAGAAAGAGATAGGCAGAAGAGCTTCTCTGTCATTTGAGGTGAATCTATTTGTAACTCAATCGCAATAAATTGACGCTGTTTCACACCACAATGACACAGACTCCAAGATTCAGAAGGCTGAAAATGACTCCTTTATTTTTGGGATGTGTCTCCCTTTTATATTATTTTACACAGACCAATTTGATTGGTGAAACAAAGAAAAACCTCTTCAATCACATTTGTCAGACCAGAGGGACATCAAGAAGAAGTCCCTCCTAGGAAAGGAATGAATAACAAAGTACAGTTACAAAAATGTTTCTCCTGTTTACAGAAAATTCTCTGGGAAAAGAATTTCAGAAAACCAAAACACCTCAGACATGAAACCAGGGCTACAATACATAATATTTATATTTTGGAGGTCAATACTGAATTCAGTGATATTTCTAGGCTAGATCTGAATTTGTCAAGTCAAAGATTGACAATAGACACTCATGCTTTTATAGTGACACAAGTAGTGAGTAGTTGTGCAGAAAAGATCTGTGGTTATAACAGATCAATAGAGGGATATGAGCCGACAGTGTCATACTGTTACTAAATATGTGTGAGTATGTGCGCATGTATACGAATGCATTAGTAGGAAATAAAAATCATAAATAGTCAATAGCTTTGACTGAAAACCTGTCATTTTTGTACACTGCAGCTCAAGAAACCAGCAATCTAATGAGTGCAGGAGAATAAGATAAGCAGAGATCTAGAAATAATGGTTTACAAGAAGGGACTGCAAAATATTCCAGTGCTTAGTTTAAAAAGAAGACAAGGATGTGTTAAGGATACAATAGCTGTTCTCAGATGCATAAAAGGCATCGAAGGGAATAATCTACAGTGAATGTGGATAAGTAAAATTATAATGGGTTTGAGCTGCAAAGGGAAGACTTAGGTTAGATATTAAAAGAAGCTTTCTAGTCATAACAATAGTAAAACATTGGCATAAGCTGTCTGGGGAGTCACCATAATTTAAGATCTTGCAAGAATATACATGCTGAAACTATGTGGATATAATTCATCCTTATTTGAGTTATGCAGTATGATATGATTTCTTGAGGTCTCTTTACAGAGGCTTTTTCTAAGATAGTGTCAAGCACAAATAAAATTCACAGTGAAAAATATAAGGAATCAACATCAGTGTCAGAGCCATTTCTCTCTAATTTCTATCAAAGTTTCTCTCACAGATTTTTACCCATTATTTTATATAAAACTACCAAGGTGAAAAATTCTACCATTTAAAACTAGGTAGCTTGGTAGGCATTTTAAAGAGGAAACAATTGAACCATCAAAAATAAGTAGATAACCAGGCAAGCATGAAGAACAATAATAGTACTAAGTTTTTATAACTCTAGTATGATTTAAAAGCAGATATAAACATCAGGTTAACATACTCAGGGCACAAAAAAGCTTGGTTTAACTGTTGTACAAAAAAGTAAAAGATACACCAACATAATCCTCAACTGAGCTCTTCCTCTCAGGGCCCGTGGCCAGCTGCTGTCAGGTGCCTGTGGACTACATCACTGTTCATGGAACCTTCAAGCTGAATGCATTGCTTCAATCATATCACGTTTAGGAAAAATAGTTAATGAAAACACAGTTCTCAGAGTGTGGGCGTGCCTCTTTTGAACTGGAAAAACCCTCACTGGAGATGCTCAGCGTACAAACAATATGGAACATCTCACTGCATTTCTTGGCATGCACTTTGCAGAGAGACAGGGAGACTAGAAAAAAGTCACCTTCATCCAGAGAGTCATCTTAGGCCTGTTTTAGTAAATGGAGAGAAGATAAAACTGCACTCACCAGAGTGACATATATTTTCCTTTCCTTTTGTGACCACCACAGTGCTGCAACTGCCACCCTTAGAAAGAAGTAGTTAATTTCTCTCAGTGAAAGAAAGAAGGTTTGGTAAATTACATACCTTTGATCTATTTACAGGATTTGTAAGAAACAATGCATGAGTATAAGTGAATCCCAGAAAAAGACCAAGCACATTCCTATCAAGAGAGTGATACCTCCTACCTGCAGTCGTTCCCAGCAACAGGATGCACAGGCTTGGTCACTCAATATTCAGAGCAGGACTACTAGCAAGAGTGGTCTGCCTGACTTCAAATGCCAGGTGTTAAACCAGAAACATATCTGCTGACTGGACAGATACAGGTGGAGACATTACAAATTTTTAAGCTGTTAATCAAAGCCACTCAGCGCTTTGCACAGATTTTGGAGACAGACTTACTGCATTTGCTCAGCTAACTTGTCTGGACTAGTTTGTCACTTGACTCTGTGTCAGCTCTATCTGGAGGAAAAGAGTACTTCCAGTAATGGAGTAGAGCAGTCTGGAGGTCTGCCACTAAGACCTATGTCAGGAAAAACTCTTCATGCATACCTAAGTTAGAGGGTTCTTTTCAACTAAATTTTCAGCATAACAGTTTTAGAAGAAAAGCTGCATCTTTACCCACTGTCTCGCAACAAAGCAAAGCTAGGAAAATTCTAACCTGTTATTTTTCTTGTACATATCCATGGACAACATTACTGAGGGTAAGAAGCTGGTCTATGTTAGAAAACATAAAAAAAACCCCACGTTTCTTCCTTTTACATCTCATATGGAAATGCTACAAGCTCATCTGCATAATATTTCAGTAATTAAAGCATAATACATAAATAATTGTTTCAAAATAATCGATCACAAAAAATAAATCCTATCTCAATCTACTTAGGATATACTGGGAGTGATGATATTACATTTAAAGATTAATAACCTTTTCTCTTCAACATTTTAGTAAAGACAACTCTCTTAGAACTGGAAAGGGAGTTTGTCTCAATGCCAAGCTGAAAAGAAATTAAATAAATCATGTTGAACTAGAAAGAATAAAGTCTAATATTGCTTTAAGTCTCAATTCCTACAGTTTTTTATTGCACATACACACCAAAATAACCTTGATTTCAAATATCAAAATATCAAAAATGGAAAAAAATATATTGCCTTATTCCTCCTTCTTAAAGTCACTACTGTGGAAAGATGACATAGAGGGCTGTGATATATGTAAATAAACATCTACCATTTCTGAAAAGTCAGCTAACATAAACTTATAGAAAATGGAGCTGCACTTTTTTGGTGATGATGAATAAAACAGCAAACCCTTTGCCACAAATGAACACTAAATTGCCAAAATGTTAGTTTTGATAGAAATATATTTTGGTAGAAGCATATTTTGTGAAAAAGGAAAAAAAAAAAAAAGGAGAAAAATGTGTGAGTGAGAAAGGGTTATTTTCTCAGTAAATTAATTAGTAATAAAAATTAGGCTATAAATTGCTTTTTGAAAAATTTAACAGTGATAATTGAGAGAAAGCCTGGCTATTTTTAATCTCTGAAAAAATCCCAACCAAACTTGCAGACAGGAATTAAAAAAAAAGTTTCACACACATCTGTTTATTTATTTTTATCTTATGCTCTAAACTCCATTATACATTGAAGCTGATATTCACCCATCTGTTTTAACATGAATGATTCAGTTCTTTCTAACACTCGTATGCAGATGGAAACACATAAATTGCTAAGCATATTGACAATTAAAGCACTATGCGATATGTTGATAAAATTTTTTTGAGCTTCTGCTGTTGACTCTTCTAGAAATGTGCATTATTTATCAAGTAAAGTTTTAAAAATCAATAGAATGGAACAGAAAAAGTAACTGTCTGAACTATATGGTCTAGTGGAAGATGCAGACAAACTGTAAAAGTAAATTAGTCTTAGATAGAAACAGAAAATCAACTTTTACCATCACATTCCTACCTATGAACACAGATAATACCTTATAGTCGCATATGATTTTTAAGCGGAACTATTAAGAAGCCATTTCACCATTTTCTTTGAGGTGTTTTTATAAATTAATTCCCACTTTAATCTCTTAATCATTGGCCTTTGGTGTTGTCATGATAAAAAAGATCATGTCAAGCTGTGGATTTGACAATTACTGACTCTGGAAGAGCTTTGATTTAAAACAATTTAATATCAAATGCCAGGCACTTTGTTTGAATGAGAACAACTTTTAAACTGTTTCTTATGCTAAAGCAGGAAGTGGTTCTGTTATGACTTGGTGTTTAGAAGTTAATGCTAAAGTAATGTAGATATGAATTCTAAACTTTATTTCTACAATTATGTGGGCCTGTATGATTTCCAACAGTTTAGTATTTGAGCATTTTTAAATACATTGAACATTTTTTTTTCTTGGATTTTGTAGGAAAACAGATATCTCATTTACTCTCACTGCTTAGATGTTTAGAATTTCTTATAAATTTACAGAAAAATGCCACCATGCTCTGGAAAAGCATAGAGAGGAAATACTCTAGAAAAGTCCAGAATTAATAGCTATTTAAAGAAGGCCCATTTCTACAAAAGGATGAGAGTTTACTTGATTTGGGGCTTTTGTTTGTTTGTGTGGGTATTTTACATCTTTTGGATATAGTTTTTAGTTTGTTGATTTTTGGTTATTTTTCTGTTTCCTTTTTTTTTTTTTTTCCTTTTTATTTAACAATGCCCCAGCTTCCCTCAATCTAAATTCCTCCATCTAAAAGCTGGTCAAAAATAGATTTTTTTTTCAGTTTTGCAGTGTGAATTCTGCAGGAAATAGAGGCATGTAGTATGTATGTTCACAAATCAGTGCAAGTTCATAAATCAGTGCAGGTTCATAAGTGATTCTCAGCAAAGCAATGCTGAAGTACTGTCTGGCTTTCATCAAGAGTAATATAAATTAATTGAACTAAAAACTGAGCAATTAATTTTTGATAGTTTGAATAAAAATGTTTTCTTTCCCACTTTGTTTTACAGACAAGCTTTCTATCCTATAATAAATTCTGATAAGACACTTTTGACTTGTGTACATTTAAAACTTTAAGATGATTCCTGTAATTTGAATACAATGATACACACAGATTAATTACAGTTTTATCTGCTATTACATTAGTTGGTGATTAATTTGGAAAAGAGAAAATTATGCTGAAAAATATCAATGAATGTGGGTTTTACATATAAAGTAGTTTACTCTCAGATTCTAAAATGGTTTTTAATGTTGCTTTTTAAATGTTGCTTTTAACTTTAAAAACGAGTGAAGTCAAAATTGTCCATTTAAATTTTTGTTTTAAATCTTAGACTTCTTTGACTTGAAGTGTTGTATTTCAATCAATCACATAGAGCTGTGTAATCTGAAATAAGAAGGAAAAGAAGTAAAAGGGCAAACAAAATCCTGAGTAGTAGAAGTGGTCTAGGCGAAGAAAGAACCAAAAATGAAGCTTCATAAATGTGAAAGACAAGGGAGAGAAACTTAAATAATACTATACTATATATCTTCAATTTTAAAATCCTGCAGCTTAAAAAAAAAAAAACAAAACCAAATCATACCTCTATTAACTTACTCCAAGGTGTTGCTACAGAAAGGTATTACGGCACTGAGAATAGCAGCTCTTTTAGTAAATACCACACAAGTGCTGTAAATTATGTATAAAGGAGGAAGTTTTCCGATCTATTTAGACATGTCTTAGGCATGTCATTTCCAATCTGTCTTAGACATGATATGAAACTGAAATTCCAGTCTGACAGTCTGGAACCAATGGAGGCAGCAGCTTACTCACAAGAGATTATGTTCTGGCTGGCATCATGACACTTAAACATAGAACAACGAAAAGCAAACAGTCCCAGGATTAAATCCTGTCAAAGCAATTAGAATTCACTATGAAATGGATGCTATCTTGTCCAAATTGAAAGATACAAGAAGGAGATATAGGAGAGGTGTTTTGATAATAAGTCAAAATAATAGAAGGTGTACAGGAGAGAGAAAGTGAGAGATATGCCATATACTGTTGAAGCAGTACTCAAAATTCAAATTAATGGACATAATTCAGAGCTCATCTTGCTGGGGCAACCATCATGAGCAAAGCCTTGGTCAAGCATCTGGAAAAAAAAAAACAATTAAGAAGACTATAATTTGAAAGAATTAGCAAGTCTTGCTAATTTTGTACCATGAAAAAAAAAAGTGGGGGGGTAGGGGGAAGGATTAATATTTGTGAGTACAAAACACTAGGAAACATTTCAGTCATAGAAAATGAAGCTATTTAACCTCCGATCAAGTCTTTCATACAGAAAAAGTCTGCAGAAATATGTGTTTTTCAGCAATAATTATACTATACTGATTTCATTTGATATCACGTGAACATGAGTATTTTTAAAAAATGCCTACTAACTTTTCCATACAAGTTTTGAAAGTTACTTCAAGAGGGGCTTTGGAACTGCAAATCCTATACTGTTTCTAGTTGAATTCTTATTATCTCAGCAGCATGTTTCTCTTGTTGACTTTTGAAGGCAGAAGTTCTTAATGATATAAAGGTTCTTATTGAGCTTATTAAGTACTAAGCCATTTAGCTGTTATGCACCTTATCTTCATTATATCCTAATATCAAATGCATTAACACAAAATAGCCATTTTTAACTGAGCTAAATACTGATCTTTTTGATTGAGCTTTTAATTAAATGAAACTTAATTTGATGAGTACTGTGCTCCGCTGTGGGGTACTTGTACGTAGGTCGTTATGTAACTGTGATATGTTTTTTTTAATATTGAATTTTATTAGATTAGGCCTGTAATTCATTACTAGTAATGAATCAGTACAGACAGTATACAAGCTATGGCTGTACACACATCTGAAACTGCAGAAATTGGCTTAATTGGTGTGCCACAGAAAGTATCTTTTCTTTTTCTTTAATTTACACCTGTATGTTAGCCTTTATATAAACTGCTTTTATGTTGTGTCTGCAATAGTTACTTTTTATATCTTTCTAAAATAACTTGGTTCACTCTGAAAGTTACACATTCTTAATAACTAATTTAATAGTTATTGCAGATCTACTCATTCCTACAGTTTGGGGAAAAGTTAACATAGATTTACATTCATGTCCTTTTCAAGAATGCCCTTAGATTTTTGTTTAAATTTAGATGTGCACATAAGCCTCACTTATATCAATGATATATAATCTATGTTTCAATTTGTGAATTGGTATGACTTCCTGAATTGCTGCCTTCAATTTCCAAGAATTCCCCACTCTGATTATTTAAGTTAGAGGCAGAAGAAAGAAGCATCTTCTTTTACTCGAAGGAAAAAAATTCCAGAATTAAAAAGTTTCCATTTTATTATATTGAACATTTACTCAATTATACTCTCTTTTCAATGACACCTGGTGACAGGACAAGAGGAATCAGGGCACAAATAGAAACACAGGAGTTTTGTCTGAACATCAGGAAACATTCTTACTGTGAAGGTGATTGAGTGTTGACACAAATTGCTCACAGAGGCTGTGGAGTCTCCATGTTTGGAGATGCTGATAAACTCTCTGGACATTTCTCTATGCTGTTGTTGGCCCTGCTTGAGCAGAGGGATTGGTCTAGATGACCTTCAGTGACCCCTTTCAATGTACTCTATTCTATGATGCTATGAAATGCAGGGTTTTGGAGAAAAAAAAGTACTTCTATTGGTGAATTAGACTCTAGCTCTAAAACAGATAAAGTGAAAAGAACCTAAAAATATAAAACATACATTATAAAAATATACACATTTACAGAAATTAGTAGAGCCATAGAAAATAGGTTACAAGTCAGTATATTATGCTTCTAATATGCTGTCCATGTGACAAAAGTACAGTCACAGACATTATGGGAAAAAATAGAAAATTAAAAAATTCAAATTAATTATATTCATCTGCAACAGGATTTTGGGAAACTGTAAAGTATTGGGACTCTTTCTTGTAGGGTCCTTTTTCCAGTTTTATTCAAAGGTTTAGTAAAATAACCACCATTTTCATAATTTCTGAGATATAAACTGGATTTAAGAATAAAGAAGGGAAATACCAAAAATTAACGTTTAGATTTTGAGATCTAAAGCCAAATGTAAAGAAACAAAACAGTTTTCCTTCTTCAACCTCTTCACTGATTGTCTGAGGTTTTTAACCTGAAAATCTCTTCTGCAGAAGTGATTGCAATACTATTTCTAGTTAGAAGTAGAATGTAAATGAACACTATGAATACAGGGAAAGATATAATACAAAATTAAAATTAAAGAAAACTGAAAAAGACCCTCCAGATGTTTCAATTATTTTAACTTATTTGGATGGATTGATCTTAGTTCTGTAACTGTGTGTAAGTATTTATGGTTGTATCTTTATATAAAAGTATCAACAATGTATTCATGCTCTTTATCCTAAATTCTCTTAAGAAGAGGATAGTATTCTTATTCAATTACAGCACAGTACTTTAAATCTCTAAGTGATTATGATCAATCATTAAATATTAAGCAAGAAGATATGAGGATAATTGTAGACATCTCGCACAAATAGCAATGGTGTACCACCAGCCAAATCACTGAGGGCTGTGAAAAAGTTTATCCTGAAGGAAAGTTGCTGGTTTTAAAGGAACGGAGAAATAATAACCATAATATCTCAGTAGGACATCTGCAGGGTAGTGAAGTCAAAAATAATGTTTAATGATCAAAGTAGAAGTCAATATATCACAACATTATCAAAGAAATTACTAGAGGTAGGGAAAAAATATATTCACAATAGCCCAGAAATGCCCTAATCTTGAAAATACACACTTTCTAATACAGTAATTCTTTGTTTTCCTCTTCTAGTTTCTTACTGTTTCTTCACTTTTAATGGCTTTAATTTTCTACTAAATATTTTCTCCTTCCCTTTCTTCACTTCATTCTACATGGTATTTACAAAAGATTTTTTTTTATAGTTTAAAATTTTCTCAGTCATATTCAAGTAAAAAGCTCCCTAAAATGCTTTGCATTTCCAGTCAACTTTATACTTTTAGGGGTGTTATGACTCCCTGAAGGAATTATCAGCCTATTTAGCAACCGACAGAGGAAAAATTGTTATAAATGTTTGTGAGCTCACTCATTCTCTGTCCTAATTGTTGCTTGCTCTTACAGAGAATGTGACTGCTGTTGAAGTCTTAAATTTTACAATGAGTCTTGAACAATATTATTGTATCTAGGACCTTCCTAGTTGAAAAGAAAGAATATCTTCCACTGTAACAATAACTGAAGAATCAAAGTGTCATTCCTCTTCAAAGTCTGACAGCATAAAAAATAGTTGTTACCAAACATCATGAAAACAAAAAATAGAAATAAAACCAAAACCTTCTATCTTTCATGCTACCTAAACTTCTAAACACATTACATTAACAAGGTGTTCATGAGCTCCCTACAAGAGATTCCTGTAAACCTGTTGTAATTAAAATTCTAACAAGCAAAAAAAATAAAAAAGCAAATTGAGGAAAATCTTGGAAAATCTTCTGAACTTGACAGCAATGTGACATGCAAGAGGAATAAAATCACCTGCATAACACCAGAAATTAAAACACATTTAAACCATTTCAGTACATATATGTAATAGTGATTCATTCTTGAAATAACATCTGTATACATGTCTTAATTCATCATTTCCATGTGTCTTTATATAGGTCTAAATGACTTATTAAAGAATACTAGCATTCTTCCATTGCAGAAGAGTAGAAGATTGGAACTCTGCAGCATCTAGCAGGTAGTTTAACATCTGCTTTTTATTCTTTTTTGTTCGTCATACTATTTTTAGTTTCCTTCTTGAGACTAATGCTTGTGTATTTTATCCATTAGTACTCACCCTTTGTTCCTGAGCTAAGATTTCCTAGAGTTCAACAGGTTCTTCAGTATGTTTTATCACTATTCTCTCCTTCAAATCCTCCTTTTATTACTACCCTGTTTTCTTTTATTCTTGCTCTTCTTTCAAGTAGATTTTTTCCCATGCTTCTCTCTTCATCCTTCTTTTATCAAAGACTTTTTTTCTTCCCTCTCTGCTGAAAAATTTATTATTCTTGACAAGTTTAAATACTTGTCAGTAAGTACAGGCATCTTTATATTTTACTACTTGACCTGTCGCTGCAGGCTTATCTCCAGACTGGTTCAACTTGTCCCATTGTCAGGTATGGTTTCTTCTGTCAAGAGAGAAGAAAAAATATAACTTGTTCTGCATGCTACTTGTCACATATCTCATATGCAAATAACAGAATTATTTAACAAAATTTCTTTGTAAGAAAGTCTTCTAAGAACCTAATTTTTCTACAATTCAGTCTAGTGCAGGAAACAGTTAGTTTGGTAACCATTCAAGTTTAGATGATAGATTTAATTGCACTGAAGCAAACCCTCGGATCCATTGATGATATGAAACTTTTTTCCAGGAAGGCGTTGTACTGAAGGCCAACAGTTGGTGAAATAGGAGAAAACATTAAGTCAAAGTATAGTAAATACATGAGAATGCTTCTTTAACTTTAGGTTAGACTTTCAATCTGTTCATCAGTATTTTCTGATCACAGCAAACAAGCACTATACTGAAAAATGTGTGTCATGGTTTAGTCCCAGCTGGCAACTAAGCACTGCCATGCAGCCATTTACTCACTCCCCACTCCCCTCTCCCCTGAGGATGGGATGAGGAGGATCAGAAAAAGTGAAATTCCTGGGTTGACATAAGAACAGCTTAATAACTGAAACAAAATAAAATATTATACTAAAACTAAAAATACTAAAACTAATAATACAAATACTACTACTACTAATAATAATAATTGTGATGAAAAGGAGAGACAGAGAGAGACAGAGATAGAGAGGAATGAAACCAGGTGATGCACAATACAATTGCTTACCATCTACTGACCACTGCCCAGACCATCCCCAAACAGCAATTGGCAGCTCCCCCTGTGGTGTGCATTTTCCCCCACCTTCTTCAAGCCTCCTCCATAATCTCAGGAGCTCCTGATAAGCCTTGACTGAACCAACTGAGCAGTGAAGCACCTCTTTACTGTACCACTTGGGTGGTGAAGCATCCCTTGATTATACCAGGAGTTCTTGCATGGTAAAAATAAGAATGACTCAGATTGGAAAAGAAATATCACCTGCCCAACCAAGGTGGGGAACAAAGGATAAGCACTTATCCTTGTTAACCTTGGTAAACCATTAACCTGAATTACAGCTTGTGTGAAACATCACCATTTTCAGTGGACTTTTTGGGAAAAGAGTCCACTTTAGCAGTTAACAACGTGGATCATGGCCAGGATGGAAATTTCAAATGTCTAAAGTAAATCATCTTGTGACCCTATGAAAACTAGTCCCAAGTGAGGCCCTTGCAGATTTCCTGGAACACAGTGGGTTGTGCCAGCACTTCCTTAATTTGCAACTTAATTAAAATCCATATTTTAAGGCACCAACCATTGTGCTTTCTTCAGCCTGTATATATTAAGAGGTGAGAGTACTGCAAGTAAGAGTTTAGAAGTTCTAAAAAAGAAAGGACTAATGAAAATTCTGTTGAGACACAGAATCACCTTCCAAATATAACAGCAACTGTGTTGCCATTTAGTCAAAGAAGAAGTATTTTGGATGAGCATTCAAAGTCTAGATAATGGCATCGCCCATACTGAGTCAAATATTGGAATATACTGAGTAGCAAGTATTGTGGATGACTTTAAAGCTTATTTTTTGATTGGCTCAAATGGTATTAATTTCTTGTCACAGTTGGTAGGTGTTGGGCCTGGCTGAGAGGAGCATTAGGATATTAATCAGCCATGTAGGACAAAGTAGTAACTCAATTTTAAGAACAAATCTGTTCTTTGAGCATAAAGAAAATGCCAATCAATCACTGCCAAAGATTGCAATGATGCCAAAGACCAAACCTTTGAGTGGGACAGAAATTTACCTCCAGCAACAGCAAGAACCAGCTGTTGGGAGAGAGATTTATTTTGAATAAGTCAGTCAGGAATTAGATATTCTCTACCCAATATTAGATATTCTCTAACCAACAGGATCCAGAGTGGAAAGAGAGAATCAAAAGACATCCTAGTGACACCATAGGGCCTGGCTGTCTTCATGGCTCAAAAAGTTGTGCCCATTCACTCAATTTTCTTCCTGAACCATGTCGATCTTCCTGAACAATGCCTTCTGGGGGTGTGTGGGAGACATTTGGATGTGTACACTGGGGAAATGGTTTAGGGGTAAGTATGCTAGGTTGACAGTAGCACAAGGTGGATCTTGAAGATATCTTCCAAGCTTGATGGTTCTGTGATTTTGTGTTTCTGTGACTTGTGCTTGGAGGAAGTAAATTCTTAGAATTGCAGACTTCTGCAATTTATTAGTGTTAGTATAATTAGTGTTTTGGGGTCTGAGTCCATTTAGCCTTGGTCTTAAATATTGACACCACTTTGAAGGGATGTAAAAATTCCTTATTTTCATGCCTAATTTATAAAAAATAAATAAACAATAATGTAATTTACTAAAAGATACTACTTGTAAGCCTTATGCCAGGGAAAACATCTCCATCCTTTTGAGGTAGATTGGTCTCCTGTTATTGATGTGCATTCCTGGAAATTTCCTCCTAATACAAATGAAAAAACCACTTCTGCCTCTCTCTCCAAACTTCCAAGCTAGCTCTTTAGAAGTTTCATGCACACACTTAATAAAAAAGGGGAAGACAGGTAAATGTGAATTACAGGCTTCACAAATCCAGATCAGATCCTAGACTCTTATCCATAGCTTGATGCCTTAAGTTTTAGTTTTCATGTTTGTAAATTCTGTGCTGCCTAGGGATGTAGTTCTGAGCCTCATATTAAGTGGCAGTAAGCTCTTTTCACAGAGTAGGTAGACAAAACAAATCCTTTTCCTGCGAAAAACCAAGGACACCTCTCAGGCCTAAAAGCATAAACAATGGTGGACTGAAAGGAGGAACAAGAAGGATGAGACCTCACAATCTGAAGCTGTAATTGGACAATTAAACCCCAATATGCAAATGGACCAAAACTTATAAAAGTGTGAGACCTCGTGACCAGGATGCCATTTTTTTGGGTTTTTTGTGACTATTCTTGGTCCAGCCGGGGCACAGCCTTTGTCAGGCTCCTCTCCTGCCCAGGCTGGATCCTGGAGGCCTTTCAATAAATACATACTTTATTCTCTAGCTCTTTCCAGTCTCTGTTTCAGGTCAGCCTTCCAAGGCATCAGCTAAGGTACTTATTTGTGTATTTCTGAAGAAGATGAACCCTTAGGAATTTCAAACAGGAGACATGGCCCATAAGAAGCTGGGCTTACTCACTCCTGTTCTGTAAGCATCTATCCTCTTTCAGAAACTCCTGAAAGTCATTAGACCACTTGTTTATAAAAAAACTTTGCCCAGGTGAACTGTTTTTCCTACTTAGTGCACAACAGTGCTTTAACAACCAGTCCTTTAAGCAATTTCAATAGAAAGTCACTGACCTAAGCTTATTTCTAGATTCACCACAGATAAGAGAAGTAAACTTGCAAATTTACCAGAAGGAGGTACAATTAACATGGTGGTAAAAATCTCTGCCTGTAGACAAAAAAAGAGGAAAATTTAGTATAATATAGAAAAAATTCAACATTTTTTTCTTTATGTGTTAAGGGAAGGTTTTAGCTCTTTAAGAAAACCAACAACACAGTCAGCTATAGGGAGACATCAATAATTTGATTCCTTTTTTTTTATTAATAATGTATTTCAGGATAAAACCCAAAATTTCAGTGTCAAAAACATGTCTGTCATTTAAGTATTACATGGAGGAAAGCCAGCGAAGTACAAGAAACTCCAGGAGGCTAGCAGATCAATGATGTGCATAGTAATTATGCTGAACTGTTTTTCAAAACACTCCTAGCAGCTTTGTATTCATGCTAGGTAGAGAAACTGAACCAGGTAAACAAATCAGCCAATTCACCGTATCCTTGATCAGACAAAATTCTTTGAAGATTGAAAAGTGACTACTGTACCATTTTCTTAATAATCATTTATTAGAAAGCAAGACTGGCTTGCTCCTCTCCATGTCTCCTAGAATAAATACCTCAATCAGATGTGGTAGAATGAATTTATATATTTTTGATATATAAATTTGTTATACAGCATGTTTTGCCTTCCCATTAGAATGTCAGAAATTAATCAGTAGGGAGGACTATATTTTATTATGCCTAGTGGAATAGAAGAAAATATAAACTGCTCCGCTCAGAGAGTTTTGTGGTAAAATATTCCTAACAAGTGAAGCAAGATTATGTGAGAAAACAGCAAGTTCTAATAGACTGATTTTTCTGCTCATCTTTCTGGATTTATACTTTTCTTTCCCATGACAATTCATCCAAGATAACTTCAAATTAATTTTCAAGCGAAAGGCCTCTCACACTTTACTTCTTTGTATTCTTTTTTCTTGCTCGTCTTCTATTCATGTTTTCAGATGAAGCCCCCAAAATTGCTCCAAGAACTTTCTCCATTCTCTACATCCTTCCTTAAAAAAACCACAAACAAAAAACAAGCAAACAAAAAATCCCAAAAACCAAAACCGAGCAAAACAAAAAATTAAGATCATTACTTTTGCCAGCTACTAAGAAGTAATAACTGTACCATAGCTGGAGGTGGTGTATCTACTCTGTAACACATTAGCATTATGCTGTGTAGATGGTAGTTACGCAACAAAGATTGCTTTGCTTGGATTTAGTAAGCCAATATAAATATAACCAAATAGGAAAGTAAAATGTTTGGATATGCTGTGAGACCCTGATTGACAAGATGAACTACTGGAATTCAAAATTCTTTCTACAATCACCTTCTAGATTCTAGGAGGATTTCCATTAGGTACCTGAGTTTTCCCCATCTTCCCTCTCTTCTCACTCCAAAAAACCCAAACCAAAACCCAAACTGGTGCCATCACCACCAGCACCACCTAAAACCAAACCCACAAAAGAGCTAAAGCAACAACAATAATATAACTTCAAAACTTGGGGAAGATCCACTTTGTGTCTTGACATACATGCACAAGTGTTGTTTAGTAACAGGTGGGATGCACACATTCTGAAATTTTTTGCCTAAAACTGTTTTGTGCATTAAAATAATACTCCCTATGTAAAGTAATTAACAAATCTCAGTTTCACATTAATCAGAAATGTAGTATAACTTTCTACTCTATGTAGAATCACATTTTGTATTATCATACTGTAATGTAACATTTATGGTAAGAAAATGCCTGCTTTCAAAAACCAGTCTGCTTTATAATACAAAATATATTTCAGATAGACTTATCTTTTACCATGTTTTTTTTCTTCTAAGTTTGCTACCACCCTGAATGTATTCTGACCATCATCAGAGCCTATTCAACAATAGACAAACACAAGGCTTTTTTGATTTTATCTTCAATGCTACATAGTCATATGAACCTTGGAGAAATTAATCAATTGGTCTAGCAAGTAAAGTAGAATAATTTTCCTGCTGTATTACACTCATTGTGTATATGTTTAAGCAATTTTAAAGGTACTGGTCAATGAAAAATATGGTTGTTACTCTTTAAAATCAATATGTTGTATCAAAATAATTTGTAATAATCACTTCTGAGGAAATGAAAGTCATCTCACCTACCCAAGATGTGTGAATACTTAATATTTAATAGGAGATAGCAAAGCACCTATAATTAAGGTAAAGGTCAACTCTGTATAAAGTCTAAATTCTCTTTAGCCTCTGGAATAAGAAATAAAGTACAGAAAAACATAGTGAAAGCTTCAACTCCAAAACGTCATAACAGATTAATGTATGATAGGTATTGAAGAGTTTACCATGGAGTTCAGAATCAGAAATTTCAACAGTATATAAAGAGCACTCTTTGCATAGGCCTTGAGTAGGGCCTAGAGGCAGGTGGATACATTCATTTTAACACTGTGACACTTCAGTGGTATTTGGGGACAATTTAGGAGAAAAAGATTTTCAGTCAGTCAATAATGAAGTTTCATGTCTTTGTACTACAGTCAGTATTTTTTAACACGCAGACATCTGTGCTTGCAATATGCACTGATTAATCTGTGACTCTTGAGACTTAAACTGCCATTCTCAGAGTTGCCTTTTTACCATAAAATCAACCTAAAAAAGGCAATTTCCCTTACACTGAAAAAAAGAAATAAATTAAAAATGCACTCTATTTGATACTGCTGCAGTGAATAAAATAAAGCCCCGTGAACATTTTCAGAAGAGGACAATATCGTAAAAGTGCATATAAGAAGTTCACAGAGTGGATCCACAAATACAAATTTCTTATTATGAACTACTTCTCTTTCAATTGTATTGAATCTTAATCTCTGTTGAAACTTGTCTTGAAAAATACACTTTCAAATAGAGACTGGCTTACTGGAACCTTCCTGTAACATATACATAGTATAAATTATTTTATCTCTGTCCTTTAACATTGTCCTCGAGGTTAATCTATCTGTGATGCATATAAACACCTCTCTTTTTGTACAAGAATCTGACAGTTTCAGTAAAAGGATTCACAGACTCTTCCAATCAAATAGCCAACCACTGGAAATAGATATATAAATCTTTTCATTTTATCCAATGACTGCTTAACTTCAAATTATCAGTCAGTCTCTGAAGTAACTCCCAGATCCCCTACACATCTCACAAGATTACTGCAGTACAGACATCTTCCCTCTGATTCAATGATCTTTTCCATGAAAGCACAGCTGCAACAAGAGGAATCAGATATCTAGGAAGCAAGACTAAGACAATATCTTGTGCAGTTGACACGCAAGTTGAGAGACTCAGTGCAAAGGAAGTATTCAAGACAGATCTTATGCTCTACTGCTCTACTGGCAAAACCTAACCACTGACCTACCAGACCAAGATGACATGTATTATTGCCTTAAATCCTGAGTTTTTTTAAGGGAAAAGCTCTCTGAAGGGTTACAGGTTTCAAATCAGTGCAAGTACCCAAACAGTAGACTAGTGTAGATACTTCTGGACAGCCTCAGAGAAAGTATATTCTTCAAATACATTCTTCTTCAGCCTTTATAGCAAGGCAGTAAACTTGCAGTCTCTGTTATGTCCACAGAGTCTAGGTACTGTACTCAGGACTTCTAATTCCACTTCCTAATGATCAGTGCTTGCTGATCTAGTTGAAACTAGCCTGTACACAACTGGCACAAAAGAGGACCGAGGATTCAAAGCCAGGCTATTTGTTACATTGCTCTTCCTCCTACGCAGGGTTTTTGTTTCATAAACTTCATTATGGAAAGACTAGAAAGTCAAGTTTTAGGTGCAACATTCCTTTAATATGCATTGACACCATAAAGGCAGGTAAAATTACCATTTAGGAATGATTCACACTAAATATAAATGGCACAAATATTCCACAGAATCAGTGTTCAAACTAAATTAATTATGTTTTGCTTTGTATGTCAATGGACATTCAGCTACATTAGTACACTCCTGAACTTCCTAAATAGCTCACTGTGCTTTCCATTCATACGTAAAATCTGTAACTTGCATCAGAATCCAGGAGGTTGAGCTCTGAGAACATTTCACCGTTAGAAAGGCAAAGTCTGTTGTAGTCCATACACAAGTGTTCAAACCTGAAAAACATTTATGACTCAATTTCTGCACAGAAATATCCTCTAATTATGTGATTCATGGGAATCAATCCAGTAGCTAAACATATGTAAACAGACTAGTCTATCAGTGCTGCAAAACTTCTTGTGCAAACTTATCAATAATCTGCCTGCCGACACTGCTTCCAGGAATTTCTGTTACAGTATGCCAATAGATGTAAAACAAGAGAGGCAAGATTTTTTATTTCTCTTTGCTTAGGAGAAAAACTCCATGAAGTGAAAAATGAAAAGGTTATTCCCTTCCAAACCCTTCATTAAAAAAACAGACCCAAAGGTCTCTGATGATGAATAGCTCATTATTTGATCTCATTACCCTGGCATCTATATCCATGAAGTGACTGGAAACTAACTTGCAGCCTACAAGCTTTACTGAGTGTCTGCTAGAGATTGCCATACTCTCCAATACATCTTCACAGCTGAGGGTCTGTAACAAGATAGTATGAAAAATAATTGAGAAAAAATCCTCGCAGAACTAATTTCATAAAAAGACAGCAAGGAATCTTTGCTGTCAAAGGAAATCCTTTCCCTGCTGACCCAAAATCACAGTTTAGGGCTGGGTTCTGTATGATATGCATACTGTGCGCTAGCTGAGAACTTGTTAGTGCCATAAAAATGACCTCCTACGTAAACAGGTTCAGGACATAAACAACATGATAGAAGTGCAAAGTGAACATGTGTGAAGGTGTAAAGCAAGCTTGACCATGTAGCACATTTCAGAACACATCCAAGTAGTAAACTTCTGTTTCTAATTTCTTAAGGTCAGTATTATATTTAGGAATACATTTTAGCACTCAGACTACTAAAAGCAAATAGCATTCATACTTCAGTTCTGTTTTGAAATATTGTATGAGGACATTCCTCTATCTTTTATGAAATTTTCTTTATTTTTTTTTCTTCTCTAAATGTCAAGGGACATTTCTGTTCTCTTCTGCACATGAATTTTACTCTTAAGCTTCTCCTGTAATGAGTTAACCTCTTTGATACTTCTCAAACCAAATACACAATAGTACGAGATCTTTGACCCTGTAAATTGTCACTCCAGAACCCACACAGAGAATCAGTCCCTCCTAAACTTACCCTTACACATGTCAAAGGGATCTTTATATTGAGCCAAATCTTAAGGAAAAAAGGAAAATTAAAAGCATATCTGTTATTTCACATGAACTGTAGCACTCAGATTCATTTGCATTAAGCAAGTAAGCAGTGACATCACTACTATCAGGAAATAGTTTATACATCTGAAAGAAAAATAATTCATTAAATTTTCATTTTATTAGACTAAGAAAACAGGAATGTAGGCATTTTTAAATTGCACATGCATGCACATAGCCAATGAAGAAATAATATGCAAGATTCAGAAAAAAAATAGTTGTGACCATTGCACTTTCATATGGCAGCAAATAGCAAATCTTTTCTGTTCAATGCCTCTTGAGGTGTACTAAAAAGTTCTGATGATAATTGCTGATTTTTTTTCTGCTTCTGGCAAAATGACACTGATTTTTTACACATATAAAAAATTGGTGTGTCACAAATATAGGATTATAATTTCAGTTACAAAGTGGTCTGTTTTCTAAAGATGTAAAAAAAATTGTAATTATCACTAAATGCCTATTCATTATATGAAAAATGCTTTTCATTATACGTTAAAAAAAAAAAAAAGACAACAAACCATTACCTACACTTTAGAGTTACCAAGCTCTTTATTAATAAATGGCCTTATGGCAAAAAATCAAAATAATCCCGGAAACACTGCCATTTCAGCCCAGTTTTTAGTGATAGTCCACATCAGAACCTGGCTATAATGAAACAAAGCTAGTTCTACTCCTCTCTGTCTCTACAGCCCATTCAGAGTGCTTCCTTGTCTTTTCATATACCAATCACTTTGCCCGTGCTTTGGAGAGTGGAACACTATCAAATTTGACATTGCTGCAGGCCCCCTTAACAAAGCAGAACATCAGCAAGAAAAAGATTTTGTCTTGGTCTGCGAATTGAATATATTCCTACAGGCTTGATTCTGAAGTGAAATTATCATGTTTAACTCACTCCCTCCACCAACTAAAATGTAAGAGCTATTCTGAGTAGCTGGAGGGCCAGCTGAGAGCTCCACTTGGAATGCACCAGAGTACACATGCATACTCAAAACTGTGTCAGGATTACTAACAATATAAACATAAGTTTTAATAATGAAAATACAGTCCTCAGGAAAGATTACAGTGCTAGCTTTTATGGGAGAAGAGTCACAAATATCAACTTGTACAGAAATTCAGTCTGAATCTATGAATAAAAAATATTTTCATTCTTTCAACAGAAAAGGTAGTCCACAGTACATACATCTAAAATATCAGCTGCCATTGGATACCTTTTCCAAACCTGTCCATCCCTTTATTATCACAAAAGAATAATCTAGAAAAACATTATCTGCCTTGGATTTGCTTCCTACCTATTCTCTGTCCTTTTTGGTTTTATGCAGCACAACAGAAATATTAATTTCTTCAGCAAGCTTTATATGTCTTACAAAAGATTTGTGAATCTACTTCGAGATTGTCTGAAAAAAAACGTTGGTGCTACAACATTTTACTGAATGTCATCTAAGAGCAGACATGTTAAAACCAAGAGATATCCAATGTACAGACTGTTGCAGGCAAAAGGCTCATAACTAGTGGAAATATGTTTTGTTTAATTACTGCTGGTTGCTGGTTAACACAAAATTCTGATAATCCATTCAGACATAAAGGAAAAAAAATCAAACTGCTCAGCAAATAGTTAACGAAACAGTTTTCCTACCTCTTATCAGGTTCAGCTTCAGTCAAGCACCTCTCTTCTTCCCTTCTGAGTCTCAGCATACCTTCACTTTTGCTATATATTATTTTCAGTCTTTCCCAGATCCTTCAGTGCGGTGTTGGGTGGTGAAGAACCTGAGGGCCAAGGCATAATGGCTTCTGCTTGCTGCTCCTTGCCTCTCAGTCCTTTCCCTGTGTTTTGGGAGTGGCAGCCCTCAGTTGCAGCCCTTCCAGGGTGCCCCTGCCCAAACAATGCTGTCTGTGGTCTCCGATCCCTCAGAGCAGCATTCTCTCTGTCATTCAGCACATCCTCCCAGAGCGTGTCACCAGGCTTTGCCTTAAGTCACGTCCCTTCTGCCTCTTCTCCATCTTCTCCCACCCTCTCAAATGTTTCTGTCTCTCATACAGGCCTGCTCATAGATGCCAGATGACCTGGCTGTGGCTTTGGCAGGCAGCAGGCAGCTCACAACCATGGTGACCCCAGGTGCAATGATGCTGGAAGTGTGCAGCATACACAGGAACCTGAAGACCCACTTTTCCCATTACTTCACACAATACAGGGTTCTGAACTAGAAGATTGACTACATCATCACTGAAATGAGGTCTATAATAACACGCAAATTTTAAATCTAAGTGTTAAACCTCGACATATATATGCAGGAAAACCCAAAAAACAGAGACCAGATCCCAAGGTCAAAGATAATCATATAAACATTTTATTCACATCACAGCCTCAGAAAACTTTCTGAAAAACACATTTCCTCAAAATAAAATATCCATTGCAGAAAGTATCTGTCATCTGAGTTGAAGCACTGGAGCATTGTAAGGAGTCATAAGAGCCATAAAAATGAATTGCAACAAAATAACTGCTTTAAAATAATCTAATGTGTATTATTTAATTTAGGAAAAGTTCTCTCACCATCGATTGTTAGGTGTTTGTATGCTACTGTGGTATAAGAGTACTGTGAAAACAGAAAAGTACAAAAATTACAGCCAGGAAGCTAGAAAGACTTAGAGAACACCATATGTTTTCCTTTTTCACCCTTATAGTAATCTTGCTATGTTAAGTTCAAGATTTCTGGACCTTTTAGAGTTCTGAAAGAAATTTCTGGACATTTCAGAGTCCAGCAAGAAATTAAGCAAGTACTTTTCATGCAGAATAGGAACTTAAAATTGTTCTTTCTTATGTTACTAATATTCACACTTTCTTACAGTCCTGATCCAGGAAACATTAGAGTTTCCTTAATTCCAGAAATAAGGTTTTCTTCCAGTTTACTTTTTTTTTAAAACTATCTGTTTGTATAACTGGGGAGTTGGTATCAGCTGGACACAAAATGCAAACCACATCATTTAGTGATATATAATGTCTCTTCTTTTTTTTTCTTTTGGTTTGTTTTTTGTTTTTGTTCGCTTGTTTATTTGCTTTGTTTGCTTGTTTGTTTGTTTGTTTTAAATACTATGACTAGGGCTAGCGCAGGAGAGCCATGTCTCATCTGTGGCACCTACACATCTCCCATTACCACTTTTTTACGACACTTATGGACTCTGTAATCACACAGCCCTAGCCCAGACTCCTTGATTTCCCCCATATTTATAACAAATTGAGGGGGTTCACACTGGTTTTTTATCCACCTCTTGTTTTCCACCTTAAGTCTATTGTGAGGGTCTATGCAAGCAAGGTTGTCTATTGTTTCTTTTCCCTTCCAACCCAGAACAGATTAAATCAGTCTGTTAGAGCTGGACAGTTCTGAGATCAAGATCTGAGCACTTTCACATCAACTTTTCTCTATGACAGTTTATGTACATCTTTTTTCCCAATTATTAAATAAAATAGGACAAATACTGGTGATGTTTCATCGCCTTTTGCGATAATACATTACAAATCTGATAAATTACCTCACCCGAATTTAAGATCCAGATGAAAGATTAAACTACATTTAAACTAAGTTTTCTTGACAAACATTTGGAAGTACTTACTGAAATCAATAATGGAAGCATTTGCACAATTAAGTGGGAAGCAGAAAATGTTTCAAATAGTAAGATAATGTATGACTTTATAAACCCAGGGAACAGAAATTAATAAACAGATCTGCAAATAAATATTGTGTAATAAAAATAACTTGCAGCATTATGATATGTTCACTAAAACAGCAAATATAAAATAGCAAAAATACGTCAAATAATAGAAAATTATAACAGATTCTCAAGTAAGGTTCCAAAATGAGTCCTTTCTTGTACCATACAACTTAACTCTAAAGCGCTCAAATTTAAGAATCTTCAGTGAACTACCATGATGCAGTATTTCATCTGATACACAGCAGCTTATAAAACCCCCTCTGCTACCAGAGTAGATACATCTCCTATATCCTGTCGTTTCACAGTTGTCCTGACAAAACAGAGGGGAACAAAATTCCTGTGGATCACTTGATTCACAGTAACCATTTACTTTCTGGCTACATAGTACTGTATTTGAGTATTTAGTTGGAAAATAAGGGCTAATTCTGCCTTTTTTGTCTGTCCAGTTAAGTAATATTACAATGTGGACCTTAATTAAAAAAAAACCCAAAGAATTGGTGAGCAAAACAGTAAAATATTACCAATGTCAATCATATGACCATTTGCTTGTTATTTTGAATATAATGAATCTATAAAAGAAATTTATTCAAAATATGAGATGTATGCTGTATTCACATGACGTTCAACTCAAATTATAACAGGAACAGTGTAAAAATAAAGAACTTTGTATTAACGCAAATTTTCAGCTGCCATAATTATCTCTGTCCCAGTTCTTTATTCCATTTTTTTTCTCCTGAAATGTCTCTGCAAAGCAGTATTGCTGTCAAACAAAAAAATCAACTCAATCAATTTCAAATCTTAATAGATACCATAAAAAAGGCAGTAATTTCCATAGCATTCAGCTAAAGTTAAAATATGAACTCCGACTCAGTATTTACAAAAATATGTCTGAGATTTCATCAGAAGATGTACCTTGAATCTGAACTGTGAGTTCTGAAACAATATCAAGTAAGAGGAAGAAACTAGCTATAAATCTTGTAACAATAAATTGGTATTGCTTAGCAGAGAAATACCTCAGTCAAAGAACTTTAGTCTTCACTGAGAACTCACAACTGATTATCTGCAGACTCTCTGCCCATTTATTGCTAGTACCAAAGAGGCTGCTATACTGTGTTTGAAATTTATTGACTGCTAAGCAGAAGATTCAGTTCCTGTATTTGTTTAATGCACTGAAGAGCCATATATCCCAATTGTTGTTGTAAGTACTTTCTTACTTTCAAAGTAAAAGTAAGCTTTTCCAATATATCAGAGATCCAACATGGTGATTTCAGGCTTGCTTACATCTTCTTAGGATTAAATCTGTTTTGTTTGTGAGCTTCCATATTTGACACAAGGACTGACTGAAATGGATAGCCACTAATTTCCAAATTGCCTCTTCTAAGCCAACCTTGGCATATAGTAGCATTAGCAACATAAAAAACAACTCTAGGTCAATGCATGTTTATAAGAACTGCAGCCTTCTTGAAAGGGTTAGCATTTCTGTTTCCAACACTGACTCTAGCATTGTTTTCTCCACTTTTTGAATGAATAATTCAACAGAGAGAAGAACATGTGAAAGAGCAAGCACACATTTGCTTTCTAACTATAGTACTTCTTTAAGTATATATGCCAACTATCTTCAATCTTGTGGTTTCTGGCAGCACAGCACTGACCAAGGGAAAAAAAAAGCAGCATGCATTACCCATTAAAAAGAATCAAGCAATTTCAAAATAGGAGGCACAAACACAAAGTTTTAACATCTCTATGATGTGTTTGGTATACCAAAAATGTTTCCACTGAGTAGACAGAAAAATAGTCAGTTGTTTCCTAAAACGTATTTTTCTTGAAAGTTATTTGATTCCACTGTATTGTAGAGGTGAAAAATGAATAAATTAATCCTCTCAAGATAAACACTTATTTTGGACACTTTTTGGAAGTGTTCTGCAGAACTGGCTACAAGGAAATGAAGGAAAACACTTTGTATTTTATAGATTTTAAAAGGAATTGCGTGGAACCTGTGGTGTCCAAAAAGCATGTATAGCCATGATAGAATTCAAACAAATGCATCTTAAAAAAAAAACAGTTGCTTTGAATTTCATGGCATTTCAAAGGCGTGAATTTTCCTTCTATTTTTTATGTTTCATTTAGCAGTCATGTATTTGGAAAATTTACTTAATTGGGATGTCTCCAAAAGAACTAATTGAACCTCGTCCTAGTGAATGGCAGCAAAATCTTATCTGGGACAAAATTAACATAAATGTTGCTTAAAAGAAGTGCTCTTGCACTGGAACAAGTGATTAAGTGGTCTTTAATTTGCTACAGAATCAAAGTGAAACTCTTAGATCTGATCTAATTACAAAGTTGACAAATTAAGAAGGGAGGAAAAATGAAGGAATACAGATAAAATGCTTTAAATCCATTTATTTCCATATATCTTTTTTCTATTAAAAACACACATATCTTTTCAGAATCTGGAAATAAACATTAACAAACAAAAATCAACTCTCTTTTTCATCTCTAAAAGAAATTCATATACTATATACTGAGGTGACATGCCTTTTAATTTGGAAATATTATTGGTATTCCAGTTAGGGAGACTAAAGTAGACTGGAAAACTGTTGGACTTAAAAAGGCTGTGGAAACACTGCAATAAAACAAAGAGAGGACAAGGTCTATGAGTGAATCCTACACAAAATTTTAAATAAAATTACTCTCTTAATATAGGAGGGTGGTCTTGGCCTCCGTGGGAAAAAAAAAAAGTCAAAAACAAAGGGCAAAGCAAAATTCTCCACAGGTTAGACAGTTTCAAGCTTTATTAAAATAGTCCAGGTAACAGACGAATTTTTCTGTTGTTTGAAAAAAAAAAAATAGAGTCTTAATCCTTTAGCTTTGAAGTAATCTCACTGATCTTAATTAAAGTGTGTGTTACCGGAAAACCCGTACAAAAGATCAGATGTATCTTTTTCATATAATTTGATGTAAAGTTTATGGTCTTATTTTAGATATTAATAAATTGATGATGTCACATACCTCACAAATCAGAAATTGTCTCCCACTCAGCAAGAAAAAAATAAAAGTAAACCAGCTGAAATACCAAGGCTTCAGTGACCACAGAGAGAAAGAACAGTCAAGGATGTTGACAGTGCCCTAGGAAGAGAACAAACCAACCCATCTCCTAGGAATTTTTAAGAAAGGGGATAGAAGCTGCATGAACTGTGCTGCATACTTCAAAAATATATTCCTGCCAGACACTGGAGATATTTCTCATTTCCTGTCAGCACTCACTGCAGCGCACTGATTATCCCATCTCAATTTAGTAAATAATTATTTCTTCTACAGACAAAATAAACAGGTTTTTAAAAACAAACACAACTAAAACAAGCAAAAACCCAAGTAACCAAAAAAACAAATCCCCCCCAAATAAATAAAAAGTATCCCCACCCCAGACATCACTACCACCACCCCGAAAGAGCAAGACTCTATACTTTTAATTATAAAAATATGTATTGTAGCTATAAAGAGAGAGGGATAACTCAACCTAGAAAGAATAAAATGCACTGACAAAAGCACTGAGAGCAAATTTTCTTGGGACTACAATTCATCAATTTCCTCAGTTGCACTGATGAGATAACATCTTTATATAAATCTTAGTTATCTGTGACATGGACAATTAGCTCCTACATCTGTGGCTTAGAAATATAGTTTTTTATGAAGTCATGTGTGTTACTTGCTTCAAACATGACTTCAGCCAAAATCTTACTGCAATCTGTATGTATGATGTTTAGATACTCATACATGCATTCAGACACTAACCTGATGAAAATTTTTCTTATGTAACATTGTTACAATATTTCTAGAAGTTAAAGAGTTATTTAGAAACACCTTAGGTATTTAAATACTTGAGATTCATGAACCGCAAGAGAGGTTAAATATTTATTTTGAGAAGAAATTAAATTTGTTGGCAGTAGCCCCCAGTGTTCAATAGTATTTCAGTTGAGATTTGTAAGTTCTTATTTTGTTTTTTTTTTAAAAAACATACACAATTTCATGATAACCACTAAGAATTTATTTTATTTTTACCCTAGTCCTCCTTTGCATTATAATCAGATAATTAAATATTTAAATTCTTTGTTTGAACTCTGTCTCCACTGTAAATCACAGAGTAAAAGCTACTTTACTTTTATGTCTATATTGCGACAAAAACTTGCAAGAACAGCAAATATTTAGAAACAGTAAGAATAATTATATTTTGTCCGTATTTCCTTAAGAAAGTCCATCGTACTCCAATAAGTAACATCTAAGAAACTGAACTAGTAAGCATTATAATACTGTGCATAGAAGTATTCAATTGCATTGTCTTTGAATATTCAATAGCCTTATTACAAATAGCCTTATTACAAATCAGATACAAATTTGCATTTAAAAATTTATAGTTTGGTCATTTTTTCAGAAAATTTTAGAAGATTTTTGAAGTGCATAGATCTAATGGAGATGTTTCTCATTCTTCTTTTAAGCCATCTTTAAAATGAAGTATAACTTTTTTTTCTTAAAGAAGTTAATGCATTTGTCTCTGTTTTCTTATTTTTATTTCTTTATGGAAATGCATAACTCATTGTCTTAGCGACATCAATGAATTTATTTCTAATAAATTGCTAATTAATTGAATATTCCATTGAAAATATCTTGAAGCTTCACTAGATCTCCTGCTGTACTTAATATACCAAGTTCAATGAGAAGTCAAATCAAATCTTAAGGCTCCTATTTTCAAAGACCTGAAAGAACTAAAGATTCCTTAAAATATGATCTAAGCCTTAGAAGGTTCAAACTACTGATACATCTATAGTTTCTCATCTCTACTAAAGTAGAAACCTTTAGTTGTAATAAAACCAAGTCAAAAATCTAATACTCAGCCTCCAACTGTGCACTGCTTTGCTCTGTATAGGGAAAACATACAGTAGAGCACACAATATTTTAAATCATACCTAGTTAATGTCTTCTTCATGAGGGAAGAGAAAAGAATGGCACTACTGGTACTAAATGTTCCGTGAGTCTCTGTACAACAGAAAGTTCCTCAGAGACAACCAGGTTAAGAGGATTGTTTCAAAAACTAAAAGCACTTACAATTCAAGGGATTTAGTCAGTGATACCTGGCCATAGACTATGAAGACACTGAAAGTCTAAAAACTGTACTGAAAAAAAGACTTCAGAAATATTGCAAAAATGATGACGATTCCAGTGAGGTAAGATGAACATTATCTGTGAGAGGATAAAAATACCTAACTACAGTGTGCTAGCATGACCACAGGAGAAAATACTGTTAAGTTAATAGACTTAGCGCACATCCAAGAAAAGCCAATCAAGTGCAAAAAATTCATAAAAGACCAATTTTCATTTTTGTGATCAAAGAACTAAAGTATCAAGAAGAATGAAGACTGGTACATTTCTTGACGTTTTTAAATAAAGAATGGGTACTTTTTAAAAAGAAACAATTCACTACAAGTCTTTGTCCTTAAGATTCCAGGCAATGCTAAATATTCAGGCATAAAACTGGTGCCTCTGGTCTTAACATAGATAAGTCTGTAAGTCTTAGCTCTCATCCCTTTGATCACCATTGTATCACCTGACTGCCTCTAAGGTTCATGACAGAAAATCATAAAGTCAGAGAAACTAATTATTTTTGATTCTTAAGCAAGTGGTGTAGAACTACAGATAAAGGGTAAACTATCCCTGTGCTTCCCCAACCTATTTTGTTAACAATACTAAGAACACTTTCTTTTTAACATATCATTTATTCCCAAAGAACGTATGCTATGCTGAAATTTTAGTAACAGCTGTCCATGAATATGGACTACTAATTTATATAATGGATCACTAACATATTAAATTCAGCAACTGCAATTTACGAAACAGACTAAATCCTGCAGCACATAAAATTTATTTTCTTTCCAAAATGCAGGCTAATAACATGAATTTAAATTTTCAAGTGCCATCCATTGTACATTTGCATTATACAAGAGTGTATTTTCTGTGGTTTCCATGTCCTTGACTTTCTCTGTTTATTTTTTACCCTATGATTTATGTGGCGTCTTTGAGGGAAGAGGTGGTATATAAATCTATTGCATTCTCAGCCTCATTATTAGTAATGGATTAATTTTCGGTTTCATCACTAAAAACAGTTCATTATCTGCAAAGGCAAAATTATCTTCATATAGATTCTGAGGTAATTGATTCCTCTATTTATATGCTGAAGGGAACGTTGCTCACACAAATTGCAAACGAAAAGTCTTTTTCTTCCCCTCCCCCTTTGTTCCATACAACATTGACATGAAAAACTAGCATTTTCTCTGATAATAATAATAAAAAAATATAGTGATAAGCCAAGATTAGTTACTCCAATGATGTCGATCATTGCAGAAATCTTTTCTTAATGATACAGGTTGGCTAAATGAAATGGACACTGTCTTACATCATAACCTAAAGTCACTTAAAACATCACTGGAAAGAAAAATTCTATTTATTAATACTTGCAAGTATTAATAATCATAATTTTCATTTTTATTTTTTATTATTCTCTAAGAATATATTGTAGCAGCACAGAGCAAAATTAAAGAACTACAATAGTATTATTTACAATCTATTACTGAAAATTATTTCTCACTCAAAGGGTGAGAAGGGGAGGACGGAACAGAAGTGTTCTGAGAATTTTTAATAAAGTAGAACACATTTATTTTTCTTTCTAATTTTAATTTTGATCATTTTATTTAGTGCCTGAAGTGAAGCAAGGGGCAAGCAGATGACTATATGGGTTTTTTGAGGTTCACTGATGATATGATTTTGTCCTAGATCTACTGTGCTAAGTGGTTCAGATCTGGGTACTTCTGCATCTGTATTGGTAGGCATATATATATATATATATATATTTTTTTTTCATTTAAATTATAAACATATGTCTTGGGTTGCAATGTGTAACCAAAAATGTGTATTCTATTGCCATCTGTTGAAACTGCTTGGAGAGGTGTTTTCTTTATCTCTTGTATATGTATTCCTCATAACTCCAGGGGGGGAGGGGGCAGGTGTCTTCTGTTAATGGGCCAGATGCTCTATATTTTCCTAAGAAAGAAAGAACAGAAGTACATAAAAATTAAAGAATTCAGGCCCTATTGTAACAACAGGGCCCTTTGATAATGTATTTCAAATTGTTTCTTGGTATTATGGTGTTAATTTTCATGATTTTATAAAATTACAGAATGTATAAATTCAGAAATAATCCCAAAGCCTTTGTTATAGATTGCTCACACAATAGGGATTTTGGAACACAGCATAACTTCCTTTCTCAAAAGGAAGGAAACCTAGGAATGCCTCCTTTTGAAAGATGGTGACTGAAAGTCAGGGCTTGGTTGAGTAAGAAACTGACTTTTCAGACTTCAATACAATTAAAACCCCAATGACTTGTAAGGCCAGCTGTAGGACTCTTCTATGGGCACTGACCTCTAAACGAAACAATAACATGTACTATCAAAATAACCAAAAGTCTGTGCAACAGCAGAGAAAGAAGTGTGAGGGGGAGAAAAGAGGTTGAAAAACAACTCTACAACATCAAAGGCAGTGAGGAAAGAGGGTGAGGTGGCACTCCAGGAGCAGAGATTTCTCTGCAGTCTGTGAAGACAACAGTGAAACAGGTAGTCCCACTGCAGCCCATGCAAAGAACCATGGGGCAAAAAAGTAGTTCCCGCAGCCCACAGAATGGACCTGTACTAGAGCAGTTATTGAAGGACTGCAACCATTGAGAGGGATGTTGGTGCAGGAGACAAGTGTGAAGAGGAAGAAGAGGCAGAAAGGAGCTATTGTGTGTTAGTCACTACCCCATGTTATCCCTAACTTGTACCACTTGGAGAGTAGAAGGTAGTGGACTCAGGAACAATGGAATGGAGCTGAACCTGGGAAAAAGGATTGCATGTGTGTGTGTGTGTGTGTGTGAAGGTGTTTTAGTTGTCTTTGGCTCTCACCTTCGAACTCTACTTCTAATCAGCAATAAATAAATCTACCCCTACTTGACTCTGTTTCACCTTTGATGGTAAATGACCCGCAAAAGTCTTCCATCCTGCTTTGTCCTCCTGTGCTATTGGGGTCAGAGAGGAGTGAGGGAGTGACTGGATAGAGGGTCTGACAGCTGGTTAAGGTCAGCCCAGCAAAATACCAGAAATCATTGCCTGTTGGTACAAAGCTTATATTCAGCTTTGAGTCTCAGTAGTGAATCTTTGTGGAGAAGCTATGTACTATGTAGGTTTACACATCTTCTGTATGACATTTGGTATTTCAGCAATAATGTCCATCAACTGTCATTCTGGTTTGCTTCTATTCCACATTCCTGTCCTTCTGGATCCTTCTGGATTGTGTCTACTTCTATTAAAACAACAGAAAATTAAATTATATCACCAACTTACAAAAATAATAAGATCAGCCTCCATAAATATTATGCTGTATCACTGAACAGCTTTTAAACACATTTTCCTGGTTTATTTTCCTTTTAAGAATTTTAAATTGTTTTTGTAAATTTATTTATAAAGTAGTTGAATAATTTCAGATTGCTTATTATCAGTTATGAAAGTTTGCACTTGATATGAAAATGTTATGAGATACAGCATAATCTGAGGTAATTTAAATACTAAAGGCATATCAGTCACGCTCACAAGCAGCCTGTGTCATTTTGAAACAATCACTGTCAGAATGTTCTTTTATTTTCTTCTGAGGAAACAAGGCCTTTGAAAATGCCTAGTTACAATCGCTCGTCCCAGTTATTCTGAAGTAATTAGCATTTTTTTATTTCATATTTGTGGCACTTTCTCAAGAGGAAGACACACATCTGGAATTTCAAGAAGAAAACTCAGATGATATTCTCCAGATAGACAATCTATCTAAATGGTTCTTGAATAAATGTGTATCTTGAATAAATATATATCAAAACAAAGAAAATAAACTTATTGACTGCAGACAGATAAACATAGAAACAAATTATTTAAATTTAGTAAAAACCATACATATGAGGTTTTTTCTTTCCTGTTGCCTGAAAACAGGCTCTGACCGTTTCTGTATCAGTACCATTAATGTGGTTGCCAGTAGTTCTGAAGTCAATAGTCAGACAGCTGGGTACATAAAGAGGTTAAAAAACCCTATTTCAGAAATTAGAAAGGGACAGAAAAGAAGATAAAAGAAGGAAACAGAAGCCAATAGTGTGCAACTTGAACCTAGAAACGCAGGAAAGGAAGAGAGATGAGAAAAGAAGGAAAGGTAGAAAAACACAAGGAAAAGAAAATGCTTATGATTTGAAGTATAGTGTATATTATTCAGCCAATTCCTGCATATTCATGAAGATACCAGTAATTTCCTTTAGTTCTACTTCCCATAGCAAATTTCTGGTTTCTAGAAACTTAGAAAATAAGAGAGTTATACTTACAAATGGAAACAAAGATTGTTCAAGGAGATGTGTATTGTCTTATTCTAATAGTTTTAACTTTCTAATATTTAACTTTTTATATATGTGTTATATGATCTTAATTTTTTTTCCTTTCAATGCATTAGCAGAATATCTTCATGCAGAATTATATTATTTTAAAGAAAAATTTACATTCTTGTGCATTTTTGGTATTTAGATACAATTCTCTAAAACATATATCATTACCTTTGTCAAGCAGCAAAGACAAATTAACATAAAATATGAGTAGAACATGACTCCAGGATACTAAAATGTAACCATTTGTGAACATGGGTAGGCAAAATAAATCAAAATAAAAGCATGAGAGAGCATAAAGAAATTGAGATAAACTCCACAGTAGTCCAAACTAAGGAAAAGCGGCAGAGTTTAAAATGTGAAGATGCAAACATCGTTGCATCAAAAGGATTGATAAATCATTCAGAATTGCTAAAAATCTACATGACCTTAAATTCTAGGACCAATAAGCACAGAGTTAGAATAATGTTTAGAAAACATGAATTGAAAATTCAGTCTCACAGCTGAATTCCCACAAGATAAATCAACGACTGGTGTTAGAACATGATTCATTTAATTTATGTGGAAAACAGGAAGAAAAAGCTACATTTTTTAAAAAAGGATATAAGGAAGATTTGGAAATTACAGACCAGTCAGTCTCATCTCTCGGTCTACAAAGATCATGGAGAAGGTTTTCTCTACATAAGCTTTTCAGTAGAAATGTGTTTTCCATGGAAATCTGCTTATCAGTTAACAGTAATTTTTCAAGATTATACTGCATCTTTACCAACCATTAAAAGATACCCTCACTGGTCAAAAATTCAGCATAGTTGTCTTATTCACACACACATTGATTTGACACTGAATAATTAGGAGCATACATTTTTTTAAAAAAATGTGAGAGAGTTCCCCAGAAACACTTGAAATACACAGCAAACAGAAAAAACCCAGAGGCATTTTATACAGGCTGGGGGTTTTTGTGGATTTTTTTTTTTAATTTATTTTTTTTTTAGGGAATCAATGGCTCCTACAAATCTGCAAATGATTTGCTTCATATCACAAATTAAGCAAACAAAAAGATAGAACTTCCCAACAACAGATTTTGGTTGAAAATACTGAAGAAATTAAAACTCATTCTTGCAAAATGTAACACTGGTGAATGAATACACTTTCTTAATTGGAAAAAAGAGAAATCTTTTGCCAAAATCTGCAGGCTATGCTCCCTATTTGTTCCTTTAATATCAGTGACTATCAATTCATTCTGGAAATCTTAGGGTAAAAGACTAGTGCAAATATCCTCAAAAACCTTCAAATAGCTTTATGTACTTAAATTTAAAAGTTCTTCACAACACTTTAAATAATAAAAGAATAAAATAAAGAATATAATAATAAAAGAGCTGACTTTAAGGTATATGATCCTATTTCTGGTACCTGTTATAGATGGATTAGATAAGTTTCTTCATTCATTTTATTTTTAAAATGAATAATTTACTATGTTTTTGCCGAAAATGAGCTTCCAAATGAAATTCATAAAATCATTCAAATTACATTGGTAAGTATGATTCTAATTCACTTCTCATAAGTAATTTTTTTTATCTCAGAAACCTTTTTTTTATAAGCTGCCTTTTATGCTCTCTATAATTAATACTATAAATAAATTCTTATCAGAAATCATATGTTAAATATGTTTAGTACATTTGCAGAAAAGTCCAGGACAGGAAAATTCCACAAAAATTATTTGTAAAAAAATCAGTTCTCTTAATCTCCACATGCAGACATCACTTATCAACACAAACAGAACCAAAACTTATTAAATATTTTGATCAGATATAAAAAATGACATCTGTAGAAGTCATACCGCTACTGTCCCTGTGCTACTTCAGCTTAAGCTAAACAATTTTCTTTGATTCATATGGAAGGATTTTATAATTATGCATTACCATCTTCCATAGTAATATATCTCTATTATTTTATCCTACTTTTGGTGATGTCTTAATGGTAGTCATATTCACATATTGATAAGTTTGGAGAAAACTAAAAGACAAAAAACCTGAACATAACAACCTGATTTTTATTTTCTCCAGGAAGTATGCAACACTCAGTACCAATAAAAATGCAATGCTGTTTTCTTCATAGAAGGGATTTACCCACTGTAATAAATCATTATTATAGTTAACAAAAAATGGAGGTATGACAAATTGAGGGTTCAAAATAGAAGAGGAAGAAAAAAAGATTCAATGGGTTTTAAAACAAACCAAAAACCTCTCAAGAGCAAAACAAAAATAACCAGCATGGGATATGAGAATCAAAAGTTATTATCCAAAAATAACTAGTTGCAAGTATACATTTGATCAAAATATTTCTTAAAAAAGAAAATTTCTTATTTTCAGTCCATTTCTGCTACATGCATCTTTTACATAGCTGTGATGATGTGTTTCCCTCCCCTGTTTAATTCATAAATACCTGTCCTGTTCCACTATAAATGCAGGAGTTGGGGAGAACTCTTTTGGTAGATTTCTCAGATGAAAATAAAGCTCAAATGCAGCAATATTATATCTGGTAACTGCATAATGACAAGTGTACAATCAATCTTTTATATCATTTAGATAAAATTTCAAAGCTTATCACACAAATATTTAGTGAGAACCTGTCATGGCAACAAACCTCTCAGCTTCAAGGAGTAACCTTGAGAGGTATCCTTATTCAGAGGGAGATCACGCCATTCAGAGGGCTGCCGTACTGAAGGGCTCAATGGGCCCTTGGCTGCCTACTACTACTTATGGAATAAAATTATATAATCATATTTCAAATAGTCATATAGTCACTACTTATGGGATAAAATGAAATAGTCATCAGCAGTACGTCTAGGTCACTGTAGCAGACAGCTCTTGGCTACCCTGTTGCTAGCGACTGCAACGGAACTTTCATTCCAATTGTTTAACAAAATCAAGGCTTATCAAACTGACATGAGATACAAGACCTAATTTTAAAAGCAAATATATTATAGTTTAATTATTATCTTTTAGCAAAACAGCATGTTCATGTGTGAAAGCAACTATACAGTTTACCTGACCTGAAATAAACAAGGCAAATATAGAGCTTTCAGAAATACAGGGAAATCAAGCAAAACCTAAAAAAAAACCAACCAACCAAGCAAATTAAAATCCCCATGCTTCAAAGGAATTTCAATATAGGAGAAAAAAGTGGAAAACAAAAAAGTGGAAGGTTTGTAGAAAAGAAAATAAAGCAGCAATTAAAAAGGTAGTAGACAGCATGTACTAAAAATGAAACAAAGAAACCAACTAGAGAAGATTGGAGAAAATAGCATCACTGGAATGAAAGAAAAAAAAAAAGAGCATGTTAGTGCAACATATTCATTAATGACCAGAAATTTGGATACTGACTACTTAGTTATTCATTTCCAGATGCAAAGACCCCTAGGTCTTTGCATTTTTCTTCACCAAGGCCTGAAAATATACAAAAGAATAAACATTTTTGATTTAATGATCTAGGGGAAGAGGAAGCAGTACCTCCTTCAGCATTTTTAAATCCAAGGAATCCAGGAAAATTCTTTAGCTGAATTGGTTTTCTAATGAAAATGAGAATGGATGGCTTAAGTTTATTCTGACACTACACTGACGAGCATGATATTCTGTATAACTGTTCAACTAAGAACTGAATGATTCTGAAACCTGAAAAACTCATCATTTTTGACTTTCATAAATCCCAAAAACATTATTTGATTCTAATTTACCTTATTTGGTTTCCTATTTACCTCTTCTTTTCACTTTGCAAATTGTTTTGGAAAGATTTTTATTTTTCTCTCTGGCATACATGATATATGAAATCATTCTGAAAGCCTACATACAACCTGAACAAAAACAACAGAAAAAAAGTTGAGTATTTTCCATTTCCATTTTTAGTTTTTGGAATTTGATCTTACTTAATGAGGTTTTTTTCAGCCATTTTAAAATGTTCAACATCTGGAGTATTATATCCAACCACATAAAAAATATTCCTTAGCGTGTTGTCTGTTATATTTTTTCCAAGAACGAGTAGGTGTAAAGCAAATGTGCACGGAAAAAGTCATACACCAGAAATCTGAAAAAAGACTATTCCAATCAAAATAACTAGTTCCTAAAAGAAGAAAAATTACATCTTTAAAAATCTGTAAATATTATCAAAACCTCATCACTCAGAATTCAGTGGCTAAACTCCTGAACTTACTATGAACTTAAATTAACCTCAGACAACAACTAAAACTTAATTATTTTCAAACCAAAAACTATAAATGGGTGTGAAATGTTGCTGTAATACTATACGTGACAGAACAGTTTTCAATAAGGTCTCTTTTTCATAATTTTATAACCTAAATAAAATTTAAATTTCTTAGATACAACTGTACTAGCTGTAAGTCATCATTCTCAAAAAATGTAATACTGTTTGTAGACTAAAGGGATGAAATAGCGTGTTAATTTGAAACATATATTAAAGAACAGTTTGCTCTAAATACATACTGTGATTCTTTTCCTTTACTATAATGGGGAGGTAAAATGGTTTTCAGCATCAGGAGTAAAGCAGTTTATGAAGAGAGGAGAGCTGGAAAGCAAAGGGTTAGAATTTGAAAAAAAAAACCTGAAGAAATGCAGATGAAATTATTTTTTTCTATATTGTTTCTGCAACTTTTTTCTGACCAAGTAAATTTTTCATCATCCTTATTTTAGATAGGGAAAAAAACATTCAGAAAGTTGCAGTTCAGAATAGTCTTTTCCACCCCTACTACATGTCTGAGCTAACAGGGATAGCATGGATGGTCTGTGAATCCAGTCTCAGATCCTAAGGCAACTTGCCAACAATCTTATTTGGTTACCCATATTTGTCTAAGGAGAGTTCTGTTACTAAAAGATAACAATTCTGTAACGACCAGTAAGGTTGAAGACAGAACATTGTGCCAAGTTAGAAGTTTCTTTCGTTTTCTTTAGTAACAGGAATGTGACATCTGGCAATGTTTAAGATAATTAAACATGCAATTTGCTACCTCTCTCAATCATATGGTCTCCAAACCTTTTATTTTTTAAAGCGAGATTTATTTTTTTTTTCCCCTCACTATCTTCTGAATACAGCTCAGGTAATTCTGAAGCTGTTTGTGTACCACTGTTATTAATCTTCCTTCATAGCAGACACGTGCATCAGTCTCCTTCAACTACCAAATGACCGAGACTGTTTCATAATTTTTCTAGCTGTATGATTAAGTATAAACTGATGTGTTTCAGTAATAAAGTCATACAACACCAAAGGCAAAATCTTGCTCTTTCTGTTTGTCCTGGTTTGGGGCAAATTTGGGAGAAAACTCCCAAATAAGGTCCTTCTGGGAAGCAAACCTAAATGCTCCTCCTCTAACTGTTCTGTGAAAGAACTTTCTTGGAGAAAAGTGAAGAAGTGTTTGTTATTTAACAAAGTGCCCACAATAAAACCTTTTGTTGTTCTGAAGTGAGGTGGTAAATTCAGAAAGTCCTTGCTGTGGGTAGCTCAGCTCACTCAGCCTCTTATCAGTTCCTCCAGCACTGGAAAAATGCCACCCTGGGGGGCGCAGGTGTGAGATCCATGTGTCTCTCTGGGTTTTTCAGTCCAGGACAGGTTTAAATAGTCCCAAGAAAAAGAAAAAAAGAAAAGAAAAAAGAAAAACAACAACAACAACAACAACAACAAACCCAACAGTCTAGGGAGCTTCTCTGCTTCAGCCAGCCAAAACTAACTAAAAGCAAAGAGATCTCTGTCCCGCTGCCTGTGTGTGCCTCAAACGAGCACAGTCCAGAGCAAAATGCCGGGGGAGTGAGTGCTGTCTCTGCAAACAAACTGAGCACTACTTCTCCCCCCACCTTTACTTTTGGAACTAGTCTTAAAAGTACAGAACTTAACACACACTATAAACAGAACAGACAATTGGCGATACAAACATCAAAATGTCGCCGCAGGACACCATTCTTATTTCACATCCTAATAAAAAGCAACATGTATACTGCTTTTATGTTTGTCGTGGTTTGCAAGACAGGTGTCTTCTGGGGAGTGGCAGGGCCTTCCTAGGAATGGAGAATTCAAATCTCCTCCCTCCAAATTATTATAATTTAAAAAATTATAATAGGGGCTTTCAGGCAGACGTATGGAGACAGGAATAACAGTTCTTTACGACTATGTGTAAAAAGGCAAACAAACAACAAGAATTACAGCAGTAATAATAAACAGAACCAGAAACCTCGAGGGGCTTTATTTCACAAAGACCGGAGAAGTCTGATCTCTTGGCGACTCTGAGAGCACCAAGCTGGAACGCTGGAAAATCCCTGGCTGGTGGATGATCAGAAGCTCCGTGGTGGTAGCTAGAACATCAGGGATGTCCTGGCAGGGCAGAGCAGTGTGGGGACACAGCGTAGCAAAAAGCCTCAAAGCAGAGCTGAAGAAAGGGCGGCAGCGGGACAGGGCTGGCCCAGCAGGGCAGGGGGAGGCGAGCTCAGAGTTCCAGGGCCCACGAGCAGAGGATGGTAGATTTCCCAGGACAGGACTTGGTGGTGACAGTGAACTCCTCCCGCAGCAAGCAACAGCCTGGCTTGTCCTCTCCGATGCCGAGAGCCAGAGAGAGAGAAGCTGTCCCAGCCCTGTCCTTTACCTGCCCCAAAATCACGTTATCTCCCCGTCTGAGAGAAACTCCCAGAGAGCCAAAGGAGTGTAGCCAGGTGCTATAACTCCTCTCCTTTGGCCCCTTTGTTCGGCCTGAGTACCCGTAAGTACCCAGTAGTTGGTTTCCTAGCAACTTATGGGAAAATTCTGTAAAGTAAAAAAGTAAAAGTAAGTAAATCTAACCCCCAACAATGTTTTACTCAGGTGTAGCCTTACTTGAAAAAAGGACGGGGTTTGTACTTCAGTGTCTTAAAGCACAAATATTTATTCTTTAAATCAAAGCTTTCAAAATCTAATATTCCTGAGAAAATGATAGTTAACATTTGATACATTATAAAATATTACATTAATTGTTATACTACAATAATCCTCAGAGTATGAAATTATGTGTTATTAGACAGCTGTAAAATTTCTTATCAATACTATTAAAAACAATTTTGAATGTACGATGAAATCCTCAAAAAAAGAATGAATGACAAAACAATGGCTGACAAAGACCATTCAAAATGTACAGGTACACTACACTGACATGGACAATATTCAGTAGCCAACTGTTAGATTGCCTTTGTCCCTAGACAATCTCATGAAAAAAAATTGATAAAACAGTTTCCTAAAACATATCTTCTCTTTTAACTGAACAGTGAAAGTTCACATTTGGAAAATTTTTCAAATTCCACACTTGATAAGTTATTACATTGAGATATTTAAGTCCCATAAGGTAATAATTCAAATAATCATCCTTTATTCCACACAAATAAACAAAGAAACTTATGTTCTTTGAAAGAATTCCACCTGGTTTTACTGGAATTACTAGTTTAATAGGAAAATGTAAAGTCCATCAAAGGAAAAAATGCACCATTTATTCAGTTGAATATTTATTCTTATTAAAATGTAATCTTGTGATTTGTTGTAATGTTTTTTGCAAATGAATGTGCGACGAAACTTCTAGTCCATAACACAAGCCAGGATGAGGATGATGCTCACTGTAATAAATGTATCATTGGGGTAAAAATTCTTGCAGAAAAATATAGAAATATATGTTTTATTAATGTTAGTATAAAGATATAAAAAGTGTAGTTTGTTTAAAAATTCCTTCCCGAGTCAGGCGGCTGCTCGAGTCACAATCTCTGATCAGCCCAAGACAAAGAACAGAACCAGGACCATCAAGGGGGACAAAGAAGTTGGCCAGCTAAGATAATGATCAGCGACACATCGGGCTGAGAAGACTCCTCTCCGGAACCCACCTGCAAATGCAATCAAAAATCGATAAGCTTGATACGCAGGTGAAAAGAGCCTTCCCGTATCGCTATTCACAAGGCTCGACAAATCCGGGAAATTCATTCAACATTGTATTTGGACTCTTTATCGGACTATGCCCCACACCTGTTTTCCCTCGGGACACGAAAAACCCTATAAGACCCCAAGCAGCAGTTCGCTCCGTGTGGATTTGGGAAATCTGTACCTTAGGTTACAGATCCCTGTCCACCCAGCTCTACACTGTCCATCCTTATTGTGGTTTCTCTCTTTGTTGGTGTTTGGGATCATTTTTTTCTAATAAATCGTTTTTATATTAATCCGATTTGTGATTCCATTTGTAACACTCACTAAAGCACATAAGCACATAAAGATATACAGTTAAAGTTATAGATGCCCTGTAATGCATCAATGATCTAGGGTTTTTGGACTCAATGAGCATCTAATTCCTATTTTGCACTAAAACTGATGATGGGAAGTGAAAAGGAGAAGAAAACATCATGCGATCAAAAAAATTAAGACCGGGCAAAAGCCTGAAGTTTGTGACCAAATGTACAGAGCACATCATCAGTTCTGTCTGCTCATTTTCCTAAGAACATATAATGACAGGTAATTTTGATGACACATAAGTAGACAACAGGACATTGTTTGTACCACCCTAACCAGAAGAGATGGGAAGATCAAATATGGAAGATTATTGATGAATTTCACAAAATTTTCTGATGACAGCTTTTCTATTAAAAAAAAAAAAAAGATGGTACGAGCACTGCTTTTCAGGTCATCTGATCAAAGTTTGAAAAGTGCTGTGGTCTGTTTACAAGCATTCATGCTTTCATATTGGAAATGTCTGAAAAAACCCACCTTATCTGGTAACAGTTTTTATTTCCACGGAGTTTTTATCAGCAAATAGGACAGTGTGTAGTACTTAGAACAAGAAATTTGACTAATGAAGAAAGATAAACAAATAATGAAAAGAATAGACAGGCAGATACAGATATGCATGCACTGGTTATTTCAATATCAGTGTAATTGATTTAAAATAAAAGCAGATATAGACAAAATCCAGAAAGATTAAACAAGGGTAAGGGAATTGATAAAAAGTAAATGAATGGATTAGAAAATGGGCCATTAAATAATTTTCTGGTTTAGATTATAGAAAAGCAAAAAAAAAGATTGATAAAAGGATATATTTGAATAATGGATTTATAACAAGGCATTGTATAGAGACAAAATTTACATATAATAAAAATGAATCAATACTACATGTTTCAAACTAAGTATTTTTAAATTATGAACTAAATTGTTTGCTGAATCTTCATGAGACCTTGGTATCTCAGGAATTTAATGTAGGCAGTTTCTATCCATCAAGAATAAATATGTTGGCAAAATTTGTGAAAAGAATGACAGAAGAACAAATTGCTATGGGAGAGAGATCTCAGGGAGAGATCTTCTTGTCTGTTCAGTAATGTGGGCTGTTTTGAATTAATATCTTAATACAGCCAAATGGCACATTATAAGCATTGGTATAGCTTCTGTACAAAATGTAACTTTGCAAACCAAGAGTTACATTTTGCAGCACTGCAACAGAGGAGTCATAAACACCTGTTCTACTGTAGATTTCAAAATAATTCTCTAACTAAAGATGACCCAGAGAATATAGCTCAAAAATAATGAAGAAAAGATAATTTTTCAGAAATACCAGTACTGGACAAGCAAACAACATTCTGCTTCTGTGATTTCAAAAACTGATGTTGAAAAATTGGATAGATTTCAGGAAAGTTCAAAATGCTGTTCCATCACCCAGAAGCACGTAGTAATAAGACTACATGTAGAATTCAGTGGTCATTCACTTACACTCTAAAAACATATACATTACAGGCAATAACATGTTTTTCATAATAATTTCAAATGAAGTGCACTGATGAAAAATAAGGAGGCTCTACAGAGGTACATCCAGATTCTTCTACTTATCCACATTTATAATACTACACAGATAGCATTTTAAAAAAATCTACTCTAAATCTTGTTTCTCTTTTATGGGAATAATCACTCTCTGGCTTCCTAAAACTTTTGTTAATAATTCCCTGTTTATTCAGGGAGGAGACATTTTTAAACACTTCCAATGATTTGCATTCAAGTGAAGCTTTGATTATGGAAACACATTTGTGTTGCAGCTAAAAATAACTTTTAAATCTAAAAGAACAGCTAGAATATAAATTAAAAAGAAAAAAACCAATACTCAAACTAAAGAAGATTAAAAATTCAGTGAAACTGCAGAACATCAGAATTAATTCAACTGAGTATTCAGATATCCACTGGAATTTTGCAAAAAAAAAAAAATAGACAAAGAAGTAACATCTGTGTAGACAGGAATTCAATAGTGTAATTACTCCTACCTTGGAAAAGAAAGAACAAGAAAGAAAAGAAAGGAAAAAAAATAGAAAAAGAATAGGAGAAACCAATGCAAAAGAGAGGAAAGGAGAAAGGTAGAATTATAGAGTTGCTGAGGAAGATTTAAATGTTAATTAGAAGTAATTTGGCCTTTAATATGAATATATATATAGGTACTTTAGTTATCTTTCCAGTCCATTAATTTGATGATCCATTCCCTTGATGCTTCCTTTTGGATTTGAGATTTGTCTTTTTAGTGTGATTCTGTTTTGCCTCCACTAGTCCTTTCCTTGTGGAACATTTCATTGATAGTGATCTTCTATCTTCCCTTAATGAGGACTGATAGTTCCCCACTGACAAATCTGCCAGATGGTCACAATCTGTAAATTCCATCTGAGGTTTTTGTTTATGGTTCAAATGTACTAATCTCACAAGGTCCCATCTACACTGATGTTTCTCTGTTTCTCTCTGGTTACAAGAAGGATGTTCAGAGCTGACCTACAGCAATGTGCTTCTGGGGCTACAGTTTACCTTTCATATATTTTCTCCTTAGAACAGAAGCACATTGCTAAAGGATGAGCTCCTTTTTGACATAACTTAATTACAGAATCACAGAACAGTGGTGTTGGGGAAAAACCTCTGGAGATTGTCAGGTTCTGCCCCCCCCAGCACAGTTCAAAGGATGGTCAGCTGGGGCTGTGTACAGCTGGGTTTGAGTATCTTCAAGAATGGAGATTGGAGCAATTCCCTACTCAACCTGTTTCAGAGTTTGGCCGTCCTTAATTTTTTTTTTTTTTATATTTAACTAGAATGTCCTGTTGTTCATTTTGTGTCCATTACTTATTGTCTTGTCACTGGATATCACTGGGAAAAGACAGGGTCTGTGTTCTTCACTCAGTTCCAAGGAGTATTTACACACTCTGGTAAGATTTGCCTGAGCTTTCTCTTCTCCAGGCTAAGTGATTTTAGGTCTCTCAGACTCACACATGTGGAAGATGGTCTAGTTCCTTAAACATCTTTGCGGCTTTGTCCTGGATTTGCTTCAGTAGCTACATGTCAATGACTCTATGACTCTATGATTCTATGATTCTATGTTTCTCCTGAGGTTCTGAAGAGCCCAAAGATGGACAAAGCATTCCAGTGTGCTGAACAGAGGGAAGGATCTCCTCTATTTATCTAACTTGTGACTGTCTCTCTAATACAGTCCAGGATTGTTGACCTTCTTTGCAACAGAATCTCATCACTGGCTCATGCTCAACATGTTGACTACCAGTACCTTAAGGTCCTTCTTGGAAAAAACTGCTTTTCAGTCAGCCAGCCTGCAGTATGTCTTGATGTGTGGGGTTATTTGTCCCCAGCACAAGACTTGGCATTCCCCCGTCACTGAATTTCATGAGATTCCTGTTGGTCCATTTCTCCAGTATGTTGAGATCCCTCTGAATGTCATGGCGTTTAAAAAAGAGATTACATTCTTCAATACTGAAATAAATTTATTTTAACTGCTTACATACTTTTTGAAAAATGAAGTCAATCTGACAATAAATTGACATTCTCAGTAGCTCCTCTCTTTTTTTTAAAAAAGTGAACTCTAGCAAGGTGCCTTTGAAGTGCATCATAAGCTGAACATTGATTGATTTAATTCTAAAATTAATTAGTGAACAAAGTTTGAAAGAAAAAAATATCACCTTCTAGGCCATGAAAATCTCAGCCAGTTCTTTGATTGTATGGTAGGAGGAACAATCTTCTTTTAGAATGGTCTGGTCAGAAACCTGTAAAGCTATTTTTATCTCTTCTATATTCCCTCCAGAGGAAACACTACATACGCAATAGATGTAATTTAATCATTCTTGCAAATGGCATTGAGAAAAGTCAGCAGATCTGTCACGACCTCATCAACTTAACTTAGAGATGACAATAATGTTAAAATAATGTTTCATTCCTCTAGTCACCACAGTAGTCTTTATATTGTGATGAGTGGAGCTGCTACTCACAGAAAATAACCACGTGGGGATGGGAGAAGACAAAATGAGAAACAAATAATTTTAATTCTGTTTTCTTCTGTACAATGTGCAGAGAAAAATAAAATAGGAGAGAAGAAGAAATGGCATTGGCCAGTAAGGGAGAAATACTAATCAGAAAATAGAGTGGGTTGCCATTAGACATTGTTTGCAAACCATTTTCACACAGTAGAATGCAAATATTCAGAATTTTACTTACAGTAGGTGACTGATACCTTTGATAATGATTGTCACATAATAATTTCCTTTTTTATGCTTATTACTTTATTATGGGCCGGCAGTTACCTCTGCAATGATACAAACAAATAACCTGTGAAAGTATTTGCTTTTTTAAAATCCTTTTCTCAGTAGAGCCTTCAGAAAAAGTCCTGAATATTTCAGGAGATACAAGCTTTCTGTTTATTCAGAAAATGAGTGATAGAGTGAATATTTTTTTCTTAAAAATGGGAAAATTTTTCATTCAAATTTTCTTGCTTGAAGGAAGCAGTCTGAAAGAGAAAGTACAAATGTGTTCCTCATTTCACAGTAGAGCCTCAACTGAAACAGTGAAACAAAATGTGCCCTAATATCTTCAGGGTTATTTCTGTTTAAAAGTGCTGTTCTTTTCTGAAAAAGTTAAAATTTAAGTAATCTCTTTTTGAACCATAATTTTTTTTTTTATGAATACTTAAATACCATTAGGGTGTGGTCAACAGAAAAAGAAGATGTAGTGGTGTATTAATATATTTAAAGAATTGTTGAAAATATAACCTAATAACAAACAAAAGCAAGGAGACAATTCTTTAAAATTCTGTGTACTTCTAAAATTAAAAAAAAAAATCCAAGAATATTTTAAAAACAACAGATCTAAACTTCAACCAAATCAGCTAATTTTGGACTATGCTTTAAGAATTTACAGGCTCTTCAAAGAGTAAAAACATATTTTTCTGAAAAAGTACAGGCCAGCTTTTCTGCAAATACTACTTTACAAACCCTACTACTTCTAAAACTTGGAAGTCATTGTGTAGCGAATACTCTTGACCTGATGTTCATATTTTTACTGAAAAACTTCAGCCATTTCTGCTTTTATAAGGACTCCAATAAATATGACTGATGGCAGTGTACAGTGGAACTAGTCCGTAATACATGGATTTCATTGAGTGAACAATTGGCTGCCAGGTTGGGTCCCAAGGGTTCAGTGGGGTTGCAGTAGACTGATGGGGTAATCCTGGTTTTACATCAAAAATGGGGCCCAAAGAGGCTGGAGAGCAGCCCTGTGGAAAGAGATCTGAGCATCTGGGTTGACAGCTGTAAGAAGTGTTAAAATAATAAGTTAAGTATTGAAAAATTGTAAGATACAGTCCAATCATTAGTATCATATTTGGATAGGATTTTGAAATGCCGAAAGTTTCTGCATATTACCCATGACTCTACTCCTAAACAGAAAATTTACGTGAAGATGAGTAAAATATGAAATATTTTAGTCAAAATAAGTGGTGGAAATAGAAGTTCAAAATGCACCTGAATATTAGTGCTGGAGCTCATAAGCCAAAAACTGTGAAATTAAAACTTTTTCCTCATTTGTGTCATGTTTTCAACCATGTAAGCAGAAATTGGAAAAAAAACCAAAAACATTCCTATGTCCTCAGGCAAATTATTTTTCACCTGTAACTGCTGCTCAACTGAGAGACAGGACTTCAAAGAGGGGGTGCAAAAGTAATCCAAGCAGGGAGCTTTAAGTCAAAGCTTGAGCAAAAATAGGTCAAATTTCGAGTTGAAGTTAAAGTTTATTGAAGTCTAAGTCCGAGTAAAAAGAGTTGAAGTCTAAGTCAAAGCCACTGAAGTCAGATATTATTCTCACAGTACAGTGTTATATACTTGTTGCAGCTCAAAATAGACCACAGCCCTAAACAGTCACAGGATTTTTCCCATGAACTACAGATAGCTTATTGTTCATATTATTTGGCAGCTTTTACAAAATTAGTTTTAAAGTCCTTGATATTTACATGTGCAGTTCTTTTCCTAGCTATTTTTCATATCTGTGGTCTCTCTACACCGCAGCCTGTACCCAGCCAAGGCAAAGATGTCTCAATTCACCAGCTCCACTGTGCCCCCCGCTTCATTTCTTGTCTGTTCTACCACATGTAGCATGAGAGGAATAACTAGCAATGTATCTTGACCCTTTTGTCATAACATCTTTCCTGCCTCTCTTGAAGATATTAGCCAATAAAATTTTCTTCTTTCTAAAAATTAATCTTTTCCATTTTTACAAGCTTCATGAAAAAAATTCAAATGAATTATGGTCAAAAGGAAATTTGATGTGTTATTCCTGATAAGTATCATAAATATCATGTTACCCCCTTTTATTTTTAAGCCTGTGTTTATTTCTAGGCAAATACATAAATTACTGAACATTCCTGTACTTGACTTCTTTACATTTTGGAAGAAATATTTAGGAAATGGGTTCTCTTGTTTTATATGGTGTCTGTTTTTATTTTTAGCTTCCTCAATATGTAGCTGATTTAAAATATTTTTCTTCTCCATTTAAGGAGAATAAAAGGACTTTAAATTTGCATGTGGGAAAAAATGAGAATCTTCTCCCTCTTTCTCATGTCTATACATCTTACATGGTGACTAAGGGATGTGTGAAGGAAGAAATACCTTAGGCACCCTACTGCAAGGAACATATGCAAACCACTGGGTCATATGTCTACACAGAAGTGGACCCAGAAATTTCTGCACTTCAAATTAATTGAAGCAGGAACTTCAGCCTTTTGTTCATAGTTCATATAAACCCTTCAAAGTCATTAATTAATACCTTTCTTCATTTTCGAGGTTGAAGATGTAACATAAACTGTCGTCTTATTTAGAACAATCACTATCCATTTTCTTTGGTTATGGTTTTATTGCCTTGGGAATTATTGGAATACAAATGATCCTTCATTAAACTGTGTGTTATATTTTTTTTTTTATATTCATGACATAGGTCACACAAATAACTAGAGAGAGGAATTTTTTCCAAGTGACAGAATCTAATATTTTTAACCTATAATTATCAAACTTAATTTTTTGAGATAAAATTTAAAAAAACAAAAACAATTAATAAAATAAAGGAATTACATACTAAGTAGTTTCAGAAGAGTAAAATAAATTCATCTCTTTCAAAGCTATATTTGGAAATACATTAAGTCACAATAATGAATTTGATTCATATCCCTTTGACCTCAATTTTAGATTTTGACTTCAAATGGCATTAAAAGACACGTATAACAACTACTAGATTCACACTGTCACCTCCTGACACTGCCATAAGTAATTATCAAATTAAATGCATTGACTAGGCACTCAAAAGCTCCTTAGCTATATACATAGCTACATTCTTATTAACTGAATAAAACATTGGAAATAAAATAGGAGAAGAGAGAAAAATCATAGTTAGATATTTTTCTTACCTACTGAGAATTCAAAACCAATGAAATTCCTCATCTGGAAAAGTTTCAGAGCAGGGCACAAAGGATGATTAGCTACAGAGCTGTTTTCACACAGAAGACAATTAAACTAAAACCCTTCATCATAGGATGAGGTGATTAGGAATTATAACAAAGATCTACAAAATCATGAATGGCAAAGGGATTAACAAAGAATTGCTTATTCACTGTTTCTTCCAGGAAAAGAAATCAGATGCCCACAGGCTTCATCTTAGGTAGCAAGTTGAATTAAGCCAAAAAGAAATCTTTCTATGAAGTACAAAGACACAGATCCCCATGCCACATAACAGTTTAAAAATGGCAATATCCTAGGCAAATTTTATCATCCTGTGACATAGTTAATCTCTGGACTACCACTCTCTGAGAGGTCACAAGCTAAATGAAGTTTTGTCTGACTCTCTATTACCACCTTTACACTCTTAGACCATATACACATATCTCTTTGTTTTTGTCACAAATCTTTTCTTTTGGACACCGTGTACATACATGCATATAATTATACACACATACATCTCTTAGATATGTCTAAAAGCTGATAACAAAGCTGTATCTTGAGAGATAGCACGCCGTGCCTGATTTCAAAGCTGATTCCATAAGGAGAAACAGTGAAGCTGTAAGACATGGGAGTAGAAAAACTAGCAGAAATCAACCTTACTATAAACTTGTAGAAAACAGATCTCCATGTCTCAGTCATCACAGAATTTATTTTAAAGTGTTTTTTAATAATCAGTGAAGTTTAGGATGTAATTCATTCTGTGACTGCTTTGAGTTGAAATAATTCAGGTATTTCCACAAATGCCTTTTCCCCCTCCCTATATCTTAACAGTATTAATTTTGGTTCTTAAACTACATTTAAGAATCAAGGAAATCACTACTTTGGGCCACCTGCAATTCCTTAAGCAAGAGAAAGCAGGCAAGACAATGCTTGAAAAGATAAGCCCTATTGTACTGGGGAGGGGCAAGTTTAGTCAGTTTCCCTGGGTTGCATAATCCAAAAGCAGAAAAAATTTACAGAAAACTGAGAAGGTGGACAGATCCCTATTTGATGCAGTGTACTCTCTATATTTTGACAGTGGATAGTCATCTCACTATTTGGCTTAATCCTGAGAAAATTTGGTATTGCAATAAGCAAGAAACTTTTCTTATCCAACAACAGCTTCTGGCCAGGGAACATTAAGTGGCTTTTTTCATAAAAATGTTTACTATACTATCATGATTTCAATTTTCATGCAATAAAAGTCCCTCATTTACAGACTAATGGTATGTAAGGGTTAAGGTAAAATACAATGAAAGTATCAATAAGGTACTTTCTTTTTCAAGGCAGGTTAGTGTTAATTAGCAATAGTTAATGTTTTTAACATTTTTTCAAATTATAACCCAGGTCTGTATATAGTTACATAGTGCATGCAAATAAGTAAAAATTGCTAACCTGTTACCATTTGTACTGTGGTGTCACGAAAAATCTGACAATTGTTTTAAGTATCACAAGTAATGTTACATATTTATTTTTCTCCTCTCTCTTGAGCCTGCAATATAAATCAATATAATAGATTTATATTATTTATATCTAAATTTACTGGAGTAAGAATTTTGTAAATTACTAGAATATTTGAATGTAACACTCAGAAGAGACTCCTTTTGCACCAGTTACTATCTTTCTTCTAACAGATTTTGATCAAATACAGTGAAGATCTTTCCTTGTACCCATACATGTTTCTTAGCTACACTTGCAGTCATTATTTAGCCTATCAAAACATAATTCTCTGACTTTTTCCTTAATAAAAAATCGAATACAGAGATAAATAAAGAACTTGCTCCTCCAGTAAACCCCTCTCTTGTTACATATATATTGATGTGTCACAACTAAAAAACCCACTTGATTGCATTGCTGTTTTTTTAAATGCTCACTTTCCACTCCCACTGCACATTCTGACACAGAAATCAATGATGTAAACTTGGATAACTACAATCAGATGATATTGCATCTTCAGTCATTTCTAGTTTATTGAAGAAATTTCTCTAAAAATATCAAGTGAAAATTTATTAGAATGTTAGTTACTGGGTGTTTTCTGTTTAATTGTTTTATCAGTTCATTTAACAGAGGAGAAGTTTCATTCTACTATGAATTCTTTAGGTGGACTGACGCAACTAACATTTCTAGTGATGTATGGACTAAAATAATGAAGGACATTCAGACACACAAAAATAATACGGGAGAACATACATCATAGAAATTATGGCTGACATTAAAAAGCACAGCTTTTTTCAGCTTCCTTAGCAGCTAGTTTTGATGAAATATATGAATAGCTTTTTATAATTTCTTAGGACTTCTGGATTTGCCACCCTCCAGTTAGCACTTTCTTAATTTTTTAAATGATGATTTAGCAAAAACTAATTAGGAAAAGCCATAGTAAATATAATATACAAATAAAGACATACTTAATGCTGTTGCTATGGTTTTGTCCACTGTTTTTTCCACTGGAATAGATCAACCAAAAAAGCCTTGTACTCTGTGACTTTGTGTTTTGTTCCCCCATCACTCCCAGTAGACAGGGAATTGAAGCACCCTGAACTGTTTTGCATCCTGTTGTACATTTCATCCTAGATGGAAACAGGACCAAGATTCATAATCCCAAAAAATATTCTCGCCTAAATCAGCTGATAGAGTTGCAGTGTGCTGGCAATGCATACCACATGCAGTCCCAGAGCTTAGGAAATGTCCCATTTTGTTACAAGAAGAGTTGAATTTCTAAAGCTCAGCATTGAATTTGCTTCTTTCAGGTTTCAGCTACAATAATGTGCAACTTGGCAAAGAACCTTATTGGATGAGCATGGCTCGATAGCTGTCACTTGCCATTTTCATTCCTTAACACTTTCAGTGTAGGCAGTGGTGCTCAGCATCCTTCACTGTTTTTCCTTCCTTTCTGCTCCATTTTTCCAAAAGAGATGGTATCTAAAACAGCAACCAACTTTCTAAATCAATAAAGAAACTGAAATTATTTATCATTGTTTTTAAACTCCTGACTTGTTATTTTACCTTATTATCACAGTACTTCCAAAATTAACAATTAGGTCTGTCCACTGTTAATCATTAACTGCTTAAAGTTAATACTGCCTAGGTTTTAAATAGGTGCAGACAATATAAATAACTCAAAAGAATATAGATTAAAGATAAACGAATATATCTTACTACACTCTTCACTGAAAAAGAACAACACTCTGCATGAAGCAATGAATGACTCATGTCAAAATGTGTGTATGTGCATCAGGTATGACAAATGTGGCCATCCAAAGAAGCTAGGATATCTAAAGGAAGCCAACACTTGCAAAAACTGTCTCTGGGTAGAGGCAGAATACATTCATTATGAGGGGAATTTAAAAAAAACCTTTAAGGACAACTGTCATCTTCAGTGTGGGTGCAGCGCTTTAAAACAAAGTAGAATCCGTGTCTGATTGTAAGCAGTATTTTTTAATATTTATCTAAGTGGAACTATTTTTCTGCAAGAATGTAATCCCAGAAGATTTGTGATAATAAGCAGGTAGGACAAGCACTATTCCCAAGAATCACACAACGATACCAACTGACTTCAGTAAAAACTGAAAGAAAGGCAACGGGCCAGATCTTCTGCATGTATTAGAGCTGCTGATTGTTCTGCATACAGACATAAGTAAATTTCCTTTAGTATTAACAAAGATCATTTGTGGCAAACAATTTCTCCAGATTTTTAATAGGTATTAAATGCTGTTTCTTTTTCCATTGTTGCTCTTTTGGGTTTTTGAGTTTGTCTGTTTGAAATGAGTGTTCCTCACTCATTTCAAAAATGGTTGGTTCCAAATTTCTGGAAGCCTGTGGGCTCTAGCACAAACAGATCCAGGTTGAAAAGTTACAGCTGACAAATATATAGATTTGTAGTGTATGGTGATGACACATACATATTTTTAAGCTTCACAATAGAATGTGTAATGCAATTATTTCATTATATGGTTTATTATTTTTACTTTAACTGGATTTAACATATTATGGTAGCCACTTCACAAATAACATTAGAACTTAGTATCAAAATACTAATGGGGATCAATTCTGTAACTCAGGCTTTTAAGCATGTTCTGACATATAGTATCTGCCCTTCCCCACCAAAAAAAATATACTGAAGCATTATCAAGAACATATTAATGTTCAAAATACTAGCAAACTATAGTAAGACAATAGCTGATTTATTTTATGTGCCTGCAGAATTAAATATACACAGACAAAGTGAAGTGACTTAAACTTTCTGGGAATTTATTCAAGCCCTAGATCACACATCTGCCTTAAAGGACTACTGTGATGAAACCTTTCTAGCTGAACATTATAGCTTTGTTGCCTTCCTCATGTATGACACTAAAATGTAATTTTGGTTGTAGAACTTATTTTTAATTAAAGAAAAAGAATAAGAATACATAAATCAGCTGGACGTAAAATAAGATCTGTGAACAGGACAAACCAGTCCAGACAACAAAGAACCTGTTTTGTAAGAAACATAAAATGAACAAAGCAGTAACAAGCTGTCAGACTACAGCTATGATGACAAATGTATAATCTCATTTTATCCTATGATCAGAGACTGTGTCTCCTGTTGGGACTAGTGACTATTGCATGCACTAGATACTTGATGCTGGAAGATATTTGAAAGATGCTTCCAGTTTCTTAAGCAGATAATTAGTCTCTATGAATTAAACAAAATCTAAAATGAATGTAAATAATTTTGACACTCAAGTACCTACTGCTTAGGTGTGGAAAATAGAGCTGATTTTTCTTTCTCAATAATGAGTGTCCTATAATGATATACAAGCATTTTTGAAACCTCTCACTTCAGCCAGTAATTGATAACTTTAGGTTTCTTTAGATTCCTTTTTTTAGATTTCTTTTTTTATTTTGTGTTCTATATGTTTTTCTATTATTTCCTTTTACCCACATTGAGCAGGTAAGGTGTTACCTTTGGTTCTCCTGTTCCAATGTGTGTTTGATGTAATTATATTCAAGACCAGTCTTGCTGTCAGTAACTTCATTTGACATTTTTCTAATCTGTGTGCTGCTACATAAACTCAGTTTACTTTCACTTCAAAAAAAAACATAGAAAGTTTCAGGTGTTCAATTGCTTATGTGTGCACATAAAATAGAAGGTAATTTTATGAATGGATTGATGAAAATGTCATTCTCTGAATGGTTGTTAATAAAAAATACTCTTCATGTTTGGTGCTTTTTAAAAATTGATTTTTATATCTTTCTCTTTTTACTTATATAGTGATAAGGAAAGGAATAACCAAGCATCCTAATTGTTTTAAAATTGTTAAGCACCTTGAGGTTATTTACATACTAGACATCGTCTATCTGTCATCCCTGTAAATGGCCTAAAACATTTCAGAATTCTGTCACATGCTTGTGTGACATCCCTCCCTGAAGGGGAAGGAAGCACCTACGATTCGTAAATGCTCATGATCCAGGAACAACACAAGTCAGAGGGCCTCCAAACAAGCAGAAAGCTTTGTTAATAAATTACACAATGGAAATGGAAACTGGTGTTTTAGTCCCTGGCCAACTATATAAGCACAGGGCAGTGGGTTTGGGATAAAGGGAAAGGGTGAAAGGGAAAAGGGAAAGGAAAAAATTAAATAAAGAGGAGGAGAGAGAAAGAAAGAGAGAATAAGCACCAGAAAAGGAGATCTTCAGTCATGGTTCCCGTGTTGATCCAGCTGATAGGACACTAACTTTGATTTCAGGGTTGATCCAATTGCCTCAGTCCAGCAAATGGGAGATCCAGGGTTGGCAGTACCCAGTCTTTGTACAGATAGGTTTTCCCCACCCTGAAGATAGGTTTCTCACTTTCTATGCAAATTAGTTTTCATGCACAGTCCATTCTTTCAGACCTTTCTAGAAATGGGTCAGAGGGCTGTGGGAGTCTTGGGTTGTCTTGATCCTCCACTCCAGCCCCTGCTCACTTCTTGGCCTTATTCCTGTGCTTGCTCTGTACTGTGTTGTGCTTGGCTCCAGGAACTGCAACAAGGATCTTTGTCCCAGAAAAGTGCTGCACTCCCTCTGCATGGCCCTTTTCTCAAGTCACAACTTGTTCTTTCCCACAGTGTTTTAATACCAACAAGCCTTGGTTGTTACCAACAATTGTCATCTGTTATTACCAAGAGTCCTTGCCTAGTTCCACAGCCATCCAGTTATTGGTGTTTGGCACATACACATTTGCCTCTAATCTTCTGGGTTTCTACAAGCTTATTGATTATGCTGATGCCAAAAAGCAACAAATACAGTTTGATACTGATGCATAAAACTGCTTGCAGCACTTGTGATGAAAATATAGAGACATTTAAAAGCAAAAACTGAAATTTCTCTTTTGGCATGGCAGGATATAGAAGATTTAGGCACAAATGTGACAGAAAGAAAATAGCCTGTCAGTACCGGGGGCTGCAAAATAAAATTAAATCCATTCTTTCTGCAACAAAGTTTTATTTCACTGAAACACAAATATGAATTGGAGTCCACTAACAGTCAGTGATGAGTCTATTATTCTTCCTAGGAAGCCTGTAATGAAGTCTCAATTAACCTGAAATAGAAGAATATTCTTTCACATAACGGATGGATTTCAAATGTAGCTAGATTCACCTTTACAGCTCCAGCATTATGGAAATTTCTTCTTCTCAGTTCTTTCCAAACAAGTCATGTGAGCAGCTAATGACTGCCACTGCAATCCCTGAGTCAAACCAGTTTTCTCAGAACTTTGCCAAAGGGGTACTTCAGGTCCGGGATGGTGTGCAGCAACCACTTTCACTGGTTTTCTTAGTCTGTAGTCATGATAGACAGAATTTCTGCTTACAGGTGTTACTCTAAGGCAGAGAAAAAGTAGTAAGAGTTTCACTTGAAGCACCATTCCAATCCTCCTGCTTAGTGCTCTCAATTCTCATGTCCCCGGGGCAATGCAGCAGGTACTGTCAGTTTTCCTAAGCCCCCTTGCCAAGTGCAGCGAGATGAACAGAAATGGTGACACTGTGCGCTTTATTCAACTGTAAATTTAAAGTACGCATATTTTCTCTTACCAACTCCAAGACTTAACTCTTTAGAGTTGTAAGTGTGAAATGAGAAATTAGAGGGGGCAAGGCAGGAAAATCAGAGATGCTCACAAACTTACAAACGTTGTCACAAGTTGGATTAAAATTATTTCTCAAGCTAGCACTCATGTTTCACTGTTATTCAGATCTTTGCCATCTATGAAGGGTTTGATCTTATTCTTGAATAATTAACTTCTTTGACATATCCTGGAGTTTTTGGATTAATTTGCAAGGCGTCTATTGGTATGTAACAGGGCTTTGTCAGTCAATAGACTTGTGGTAATAATCCACAGATTTGTGGAAAGAAAAAGTACTCATCTCAGTTCTCCTGCATAAAAAAAATAAGACAAGTCAGCAGTAGTCTTATAAACCAGACAAGACACAAACAAACGTATGGTTAATTAGTCAGTAAGAAAGTGATTGGAGAAAACTGGATGTCATGTGCTAAACCAGGCAGCCAATAAAAATGGCTTATATACCTCTTCCTTTTGTTTATCAAGAAATTAATTGGTTTTCAAAACACTGAGTTAGAAAAAATGTTTCTCTTGGCAAGGACGAACTTGTGGATGCATTACACAATGTCTGTACTTATCTCATTCTCTCCTTCAAATCTCTTACGGAATACTGAGGTTCCCAGTTTACTCTAACCCATGATACTCTTAGGACAGAATTTTAAACATGCTTCTCCATTAAAGACAAACAGGCATATGACTTTAAGATGAGGATGTCAAGGTTCGGGTACCACATCCTTGAGGGATCTAACAATTACTTTAGGCAACCTGTATTTTAACAGTTTAAATAGTCAGTCCAGGAACAATAAAGGTACCATGGAACAAATACTTTTACAGTTATTCCACAAAAGGTACTGAAAAAGTTTTGCTTTTGTTTAAATTTCTTCATTGTTCTTAGATGTGCTCATTATGAAAACCACTGAAGTGATTGTAATATTATAAATATGTTCACAATGAGTAGTTTGACCTGTGCTACTTACAGCCCAAGCTACTTTTCAGAATTTCATTTTAAAATTCAGTTAACTTTTAACTTAAACCAAGGAAGTCTAGAAATGTTTTAGAAATTTATTTCACATTTACAAGGAGAAAATACAAGCAACCTTTGAATACAGTTATTTAAGTCTATGATTGAAGTCAAGCTGCAACAAAATACTTTAAAATTCTCAAAGGATAAGACTCTTGGTCTAATATTATTTGTCCTTATGTTCTCTCTGATATTCCTAAATTTTTGTGAAAAACTCAAGATACAGACAAATGATAAACTTCTCTGGATGCCTATCACCATTCAAAAGCTGTAGAAAGTTATTTTGTTATTTTTCTCCTTTGAAGATGTGATATTACAATTTCACAGAAGGTGGAAGTTCTGGAACAGAACATCTGCTCCTTACAGTTTCATTTCACCCTGGTAAACAATTTATACCATGTTGTAATATCAAATTAGGACATAATTCCCCTGAGATACACAGAATCAACTCCACGCTGCTAAATGTTAATAGCACTGTCTTTTGAGGATAGCACAGAACAGAAAAGCCTGATAGGGCATCTAAATGTCAAGAACCATTGGCACAAATTCATTTTTTGCTGAATATTTTGGGAAAAAATGGTGTTTTGCCCTAACAGAATATCAATAAAGAGAGGTGGTGAATCCACTGGTTATTCCAGATAATTTTGTGTCATTGAAACTCTCTAGATAATTCAGTGTGTCTGTTTTCCCTGTGCAAAAGCATTGTTTGAGTCCATTCTTCCTTGAGAATTTGGTTGTGGTCTCGCATCTTCATTTGTATGAAAGGTCTCACCTGAACAAAGATGCCAAATTTCATCTTCTAAAGAGTTAACTTGCAATTTTCCAGTCTCCATATGACTCCTAGAACTTAAGTCCAAGTATTATTACCATGTGTTATAACTAAAGCTATTGAAAACTTCATTGCCCAATATGAGATAAGCACACAAATGTAATTTTTTTAATATATATAATCACTGAAGTACTGACTGCAGCAGGAGCTGAGCTACTGCACTGTAACTGCTTCTTCCTCACCCAGATAAGTAACTTCACATGCACACAGTCAGCATCCCTCAGCAGTGACTGCATAATTTTTGTAAAAAATGTTTATGTCTCCAGTTTTAGCAGCTTTTCTTATATTCTCAGGTACATCAGCAGTACCCGTAATTGGAAGTTCACCGCTGCCAATGTCAAAAGGGAATAACACTCCAATATTTGTAGCTAATCAGTTTTGTGTAGTACAGACTCTTGTTTAATGCAGAACATTCCTAACTGTCACCTTTTATTCGTTTACACAGAGTACATCCCTTCCAATTCATTTAAGTGCCAGTTACAGTATAGAATATAGATATCATTGGGGTTACAATGTTATCTAGAGAGCTTTAAAAATACTCTTATTTGAGGCCATGGCAATATATCGACAGTAAGCACTTTTGATGATAATTACTGTTAATATGTGTAAGAGGATCCTACAATCAGTCCTCAGTAGACCACAAGTCACACAAAGTTACAGCATGAGTAAAACTGGAACAACCCGATAAGACATATCCTATACCATACCGCAAACATTGAGATAAGAGTTAGAAAATGCCTGTAGTTCTCTTGTGTTGAAACACAAGACCGAAGAAGTCAGTCAAAAGCCAAAAGAAAAAAAAAATCTAAATCTCCATCATATCAGCTTTTAGCAGGGAAAGTGTATGATTCACTGTACTGTGAAAAATAATTTCTGGTGCCTTCTCTTCATATGCTTCTCCTTTTTAAACCTTTAGTATTTTGTTTTCCTGACTCAAGCTTTCCTTTAGTTCAATAATGAATTATAATACATAATAAAATAAAGGAAAGATAAACCAAAAATAAGCTCCTGACAAAAGAGTAAAGAAAGAAACATAAATATTTTAAATAAAGACCCAGGTAAACCTACTTAGCACACATTACAGAGGAATATCTATGATATTTCCAGTCAAAAAAAAAAAAAATCTAGGCTATGGATTGTCCAGAGACTGACAAAAGTCAAATAATTTAATAGATACCTATTTTATGTAGCTTTATACATTGTAATGTTATAATTGATTTATAGCACCAGGAGTTTGTATGTCTTTAATAAAACCCCTCCATTTTAGTTTCACTAAATATAATATTACATTTATTTAAAGACATACAACCTCCTTGGTGCAATAACCCAGTTTGTCAAAATTTGATTTGTGAGTTAAACTACTCAGTGCAAAAATAAGACATTCTTATTAAGGAGCAGTAGGTTAAATGAGCCTGGTGATTCCACACTATTTCCAAAAACTATTTCTTCTTTGACACAAATACAGAGAGACGTACCATAATAACATCCCTGTATTCCAAGACTTGGGTAAATATTCTACTTGAAAACCATCTTTTTGACTGGCTGTTTTTTCCCTGTTTCTCCTCACCTGTCTGTTGCTGCCTCTCCATTGGAAGTTCTCACACTTCTAACCTTCCTCAATTGTTCAAGTAAGACACCTAATGCAAGTATTCTGAGAAAAAAAAAGCCCAAAGCACACTAAAACAAACAAACAAAAAAACCCCAAACAAGACACACCAAAACAAAAACAACAAACCAACCAACCAAACAACAAAAAAAGAAAAACAACACTACCAAACCCCCCTCCCCCCAAAAAAACCTGAAAAGACCCCCAAAAAACAACCAACCAACCAAAAAAAACCCCAAACGAACCCACTAACCCTCTAAGTTATAGTTTATGCAGATGGCATGGTTAAATTTGGTTGATTTTTTATGTAAAAGAATAGGGGAAAGTTTCACACAGGAAAAAGAAGTAGGAACATTAATCTTCAGTTGATGAGACACAATGAGCAACTGGAGAGAGAAATGAAAAGTCAGTAAAGGTCTTTCTGTAGGCTCTACCCCAGCAGAAAAAAAAGTCTCTGTGCTTAGTGACAGAAGATCAATACTGGTTTCCACAGTTCAGCTTCACTCTAGTGTGGCTCAGCTATACACCAGCTAAGTTAAAGACAGGATTGTAACTTTATCTCTGCATGTATAAAAGAGTAATTTGACAATGGTTACTGTTTTTCCATACCTATTTTTGATTTGGTGACTTGCTTGCCAGGAAGTCCTGCAAAGCAAAGATGAAGCACATTTATGTTTGAAAAACCACACAGTGCTGCTGCTGTTCTTATGATCTCTTATGCAATCAAGTCAATTATTTTAGTCTTTGTGAGCATAATATCGACACTCCAATAGGGCTGAAAATCCATACTGAGAAAAAACCATTCAGGCTTGTTATCATCCTATGCAATGTGTTTGCAAGAAAAGATGCCACTGAAGGAAGCTGCTTACTCCCACCTTTAATGCAGGACAGGAACAGAGATGCATCAAGGCTTAAAGTGATGGTTAAGTTCCCTGGAATTTCTTTCTTTAAAAATTTTACTGTAAAATTGTTTCATATTCAAACCAAGGACTCATGTATTTTTACAGATATTCTGAACCAGAAACAGTTCAGAGTACATGTTTATCCCTTCAGAAATGGAAGGCCTAATCAGATACTTTTTTAATTCTTTCATTTTGACACTATATTACAATCATATATTTCACTTAAAAAAAAATAAAATGAAATGCAGCAGCAAGTTATGTGATCAACAATTAATGGGATCAACTGCATAATTTTATCCCCTTAGAAACACCCCAGGATATTTTTTTAAAATTAGGTCAACACTGAAAAAGATGGAAATTACATGTTGAAACTTGACTAAAATTGCTGAAGCAAGATTATTTTTCCAGACTAAAATGGAAAAAGAAAAGAAATTCTGATTAAGATCGAAATGAGAGTGACAAGCTGTTAAGATCCTCTTTGAAAGTACCTCTTCCACAGAGCTCATCACCACCACAGCAAAAAGCTAGAGAGAGGTCATGGCCATAGGAGAATAACTGGGTCCATCAGTTTTCATTTAACAAGATATTCTCACATTAATGTAAATTATATTTATTTTTTATTTATTTTTTTATTTATTTTTTCATTTAACTTTTACTACACTGAGAACATCAGCAATCTTAGTAATAAGCTGACTGAAATCCTGAACCTATATTGCCAGATTTTCTACAATAAAATTAATCTTACAAACTTCTGAAAAATAGAAACTCTCTCTCAAAATTCTTAAGGTTACCTGCTGACAAAGTCATGATTACTTTGATGGTGATGTTGTGGTGATATAAGGGAGAAAAAAACAGTCCATCACCTCCCACCGTTCAAACGCTCTTCAAAAAATGAGAAATAAATATCTGAAGGATCAAAACAGACTTGGTGTTTCAGGACACAGATACCTGCCTCATTACAGGAGGTTCCATGCAAGCACATTATAGGTGCTTCCATGAAGCGCTTGCACACAACCGAATCTCTCAGTATAAAATTTAATCAGTTTATAGAACCCTGAGCATATTCTCTCACCTAAAGAGTGAGAAGTCACAAGGACAGGACTTCTGATAGGACAGGACATGTTTTCAAATATATAAGAAAAAATTATTTCATGTGCTAAATACAATGATTAGTTTCTGAATATTCACATATTTTCAAACAAAACACCATTATAAGTAAGCACATTACACAGCTGGGGACAAGTTACTATATGCATATCTTATTGAGAGACAAAAATATCTTCTTAGGCTGTGATTTGGAAAGTAATTCTAAAGGTGGCAGTTTCCATCTCAGCAAAAATCAGAGCTAGTGGGGTGTGTCGGGTTATATAACCAAAAAAAGTGTATTCTATTTCATCTGTTGAAAACAGTCGGGGAAGTGTTTTATCTTGTGTAAATCCAGGGAGGAGGGGGGCAGGTGCCTTCTGGTAATGAGCCAGCTGTTAAAACCAGGTGGGGAAATGTTCTTTATCTCTTCCACAACCCATCCTCCCTCCAGGGGGATACCTCCTGTTAATGGGCCATTAAGGATCACCAATGACATGACACATTACATCATCCCATTGTGAGATGCTCCACCCAGTGGGGGGAGCCAAACTGTTCCTACCTAGATAAAAACTGGGACGTAGGAACACCAGGCATGTGGTTTTCCACTGGATTCCCAAAGGAAGACTGGACCCATCTTGCCATTACTGGACCCTTTTTCTACAGGGTCATCTCTACTCTGACAGAACTACATCTGCCACTCCAGGAGGGCTTACTTTGGACTGCTTCCAACATCCTGACCAACAGGGTGTCAGGTTGTATTTCTGACTCTGTCAGGGTTTCTAGGACTTTTGTTTGTTTGTTTGCTTGTTTTTGGTTTTTTGGTACTACTACATTTTTATTCTTAATACTCCTAGTAAATAACTGTTATTCCTATTCCCAAATCTTTGCCTGAAAGCCTCTAATTACAAATTTATAATTGGAAAGGTGGGGTGCAGGGAGGGTGGTTTACATTCTCCATTCCAAGGGAAACTCCAGCTTTCCCTGGCAGATACCTGTCTTCCCAAACCAAAACATGGGTATGCTTGAGGGTTGAAGGAACTCTTCTTATATCTCAACTAGGCCAGTGGGCTCTGAACCACCAGAAGCTTGTGTTGACTGGGGTCTGAGGCATTCTGGCAGGGTGAAGAGGCACATGCAGAGGATAATACAGGACAGGCCAAGCTATTTCTTGGAAAAAACACACAGATGGACACAGATCATTTGAAGGAAGGAAGGAAAGAAATTGCACTGTGCCCTTCCCTCATCCAGTGCTTGCAATGCCTCCACACGTTACCACAATCCAAATAATGCCTCTCTACTCTAAAGTTTTCACAGATGCACTCTGGGTATGCATATTTACATTACATGTCTGGTTTGTACAGAAGACAGTTGGAGTTCAGCTGAAACAGCATGAAGCTGATACTCTGTTGTGGCTGCTTAGTTTTCAGAAAGGAAAAAAACCAAAACAGGCCCAAAACAAAACCATATCACATGGTTTGTGAGTTCATTCCTATGACCACCAGCCCATATAACCATGACAGAGGGAGTAAGACATCATTTCACCACCAGGAATATTGCTCAGTAACTCCAGAACATCCCTCTTCCACGAAACAAATGTGTCTCAGCATTTAGACAGCAGGTTGTTTGAAAAGTAGCAACAGGAGAATGGGAGAGGAAAACAAGGAGTAGGAAAATAATGAAAATCATATTTTGACTTTAACACAGAAAACCACTACAGGAAAATATTTACAGAATACAATCTTATTAAAAACATTTCTGCTAAAATGACTGCACTTTGATTCAGACTTCTAAGACACATTGATATATATGTCTTATATATATGTGTGTCTTATATATACGAAAATTATTATATGCCATATCTTTATTTTTAAACAGAACCAATGTGACAAACAATTTTCAAGTGTCAAAGTCTTTATTTAGCTATCAACACATGAATTATATTTCACTTCATTTTTTCACTCCACACTATGTGACTGTAATTTAAGAGAACAAAGTAGATCACTTCCTTCTTACACAACTCTAGCCTTACACAATGTAGTACAAAAACTAGTCAATAAAACAACAAATGAAAGAAATTACTACAGTAATGATTCATAATTCTACTGGCTAATAACACAAGAAAAATAGCAGTAATGATTTGTATGTAAAAAACCAGTGATTAATTTTCAACTTTCAGTTTTATCTGCCAGAGAAAAAGTCTTCCAAGGTGAGTCTGTGTTGTGTGAGGCATCTGTAGATCTGAGTTCTGTGGCTTCCAGCAAGATAACTAGGATGGTAGTCAGGAAGTCATACAGAATAAAGTACAGTAACAAAACACCTGTGGATTTTCAAAATACTATTTCATGTGTAATGATCAACTTCCATAATTTCTCTATTAGCATGCAATTACTCTGCAAAGTTCTTTTAGAGATAACATGGACAGTAGGGATGCTCATGAGAAATATTTCAGCCTGAATAGGTACAAAATTAAAGTGTTTTTTGATTCTCTATTTCACCGATACTCTGAAAAGACAGGTTACCATATTTTGAAATGTCTGTGTGCAAGTCCTGGTTTGACACTTTTTTTCTTCATTTCTGTAACCAAGAAGATAAATTGTGGAAAGGAGTACAATCAAATGACACACCGAGCTTAGGAATGTTGGGATGATGTCTGCGTCTTACCAGCACACAATGACTTGCCAGCATACAATTAGAACTTTAAAAATAAAATTGCACAAAAGCACATATGCTGTATGCATTTTAATTTTCTATTTTTTTTTTCCACAGAGGCTGTGTTCTGCGGTCTCAGCTGAAGACTTAATTACAGCTTTTTTCTTACTCAAACACTGCTACCAAAGACAGCTGCAAAAGCATTCAGCAGTATTTGAAAAGAGGAGAAGGTAAGAAGTTCTTCAGAGACAGAAAGTGTCTGTAAGCAGGTGATACGATTTTGACTCCCCCCTCTATATGAGGGCATGGAGCCCTGTATTTTGCTGAGTTTTGACACAAGCCATAGAGCAAGGTGCTCTGTGCTGTAGCAAGTGTCTTCTAAAATGACTGATATTGTCAACTTTATATGATATTCACAATTCAGCCATTTCCTTAAAATAAATTCTTCATGGTTTGGTTTACTTTGACACATGCTGTGACATGATGCTGCTTCCTATGAAAAAAGGAGCTGGAGAGAGAATAGCACAACTCCTCTGCTTAAAGCATCTGCTCTTCTATATGTATAGTTTTTAGACCTAGTGAAAAAATGGCAATGACAAGTATTTGAAACCTACTAGCTTAGGAAAGCGAAAGGTCAGAAATAAGCTTAAACTACTCTTTATATATAGGCACAAGTCAATGAAGGAAAAGTAGATTAATTTCCAATGTTTAATTTTATAACTAAAAAATCAGTCTTATCCACCAAATTCTCTCCAGTATTGGCACTGTGTCATTAGAATGAATCTGAATTTCAAACTGCATTTTATTATTGTCAGATGTGTACCTGCACTTCTTCCATGATGACAATTCAGACTTTACTGAACATCTACAAGATAAAATGGATATAGTCCAGTGGATAAGTAGATTAAAAAAAAAAGTTTTCTGAGGAAAAAGCAGTCTTTATACAAGGAGAAGAGATGTATCTGGTCATTTTTTGTCTTTCCCTCTCTCATTTTCTTGGTTAGACTGATGAAACTATTGTCCACTGCCCACTTGTTGTCCTCACTAATCCAACAAAGAGGGTGAAGTGAAACATGCAATCAGTCAAAAGACATTTTCACACAAGCAGAGCTACAATTGGTGGACTGACTGTATTTTCACAAAACGAACAAACAAACTTCTAACAAGAACAATTTGCATCACTCAAGAAAACAAAAGGTCTTCATTAGGGTCTACAAATTTCATATTTGTTCTTTTAGGTAATAGTAAGGATGTTTTTTCAGTGGAATCAGATTCCTCATCACATGCTAAAAAGCCTTTCCAGATAGCTAGATACCAGAGGCCATTACAAATTGATCAGCACATGAAAAAGCCCAAGAGTCCCTTGAGAGGACTGTAGTTAATGAAGTATAAAAAATCCCAACATTTCCCAGGAATCTTATTTATTCATGTGTACTGCATGTCACAGGTTACATTTGCTCTAAATGGGTCAAATATTAGCTGAGTTACTTACAAAGGTCCTTACAGACTTGCCCCATACAAAATCGCTCTAAGGAATATCTGAAAACGTCACTGCTCAACACCATCAAGCCCTGGTATTTTGTTTACTAAATAAAAGTATTCTGAACTTTGTAAAAAGTAATCTCTACCTCTCAGTTATTTGTTAATGAACTATTCTAACAGCTGTTACAAACTTCTCTTCCTTTAATTTGATTTTTTTAAGATCCTTTGGTCAAACTGTAGCTGTAAAAATGCACATTATTTATATAAAAAGAACAAGCAGACAGTGCCCCCCCCCCAAAAAAAAAACCCCTCTAAACCAAATTCCAAAACAAAAACAAAACAAAAAGAAAAATAGGTAGACAAAAAAGCAGCAAAACTAGGCACAAAGGAATGCACAGGTGATGAGCTGTACCTGTTTTGTATTCTATCTCTTTTTTTTTTTTGAAGTAATGTTCCATGTGCAAGAGTATTTTCTGCCTTTCCCCAGTGGGAGGAAAAAAAAATCATACTCTTAGCAACACCTGTGCAGCTGTGAAAGGATGCCTTCTAATAGTTAGGAACAAACTACATTTCTCTAGACATGAATGCATTACTTTTAAGAGAGTCACAGTATTACTATGCTTAGTTTGTTCTCTCTGGCAAGGACAACATATTTTGAATCTCACATGTGTTTTGACATACTTTTTTAGTTGGTGGTATCTGGGGTAGCAGTACATAAAGCATAATTAATGATTCACACAGCTCTGATATCTCTGAGAATCATGTTGAAATATACTATTAACTCCTTGATGTGAAACTCATATTGCAAGCACAAGGGTGGTAACATCTGTGCGTGCTGAGGGTGTATTTTCTGTTTCGTGGAGTAAACAGGGTATGCAATACTCTCTGGATTGTCATCCATGCTAAAATGTTTAGGATTTTAAGATCCTAATTTGACATTGTTAATATTTGATTCCAAAAAGCATACAAAAAAAAAAAGGGTAAAATATCTATTCAAGAGGTAGAAGTTCTTTGTAAACTGAAATTTTGCTTCATTGTAAGTATATACACAAAACCCTGTAAATTACATATCTTGCTGTTGCATAGAATATACAGAACTGCAGAAAGACTAATTATGCAATAAACCCTCAAAGAGACAAAAAGGTAAAATTAACACAATAAGGTAATATGAATGAATTCTCCTTGTAGTGATTTATCCAAATCACAAGGTGGAATGTATATATATTACGCTACCACTGTACCCTTCTGTAGCTCTGTCCATTTCTACTCTTTATTAATAAAAACATATTTTCCCTTTTTTTTTTTTTCTTTTTGTATACATAGACTATTCCCAGCAACCATTAGACTTGATTGACATGAAAGTGAAACAAATGACAAAATTCTGCTCCTGAACCCAGGATCATGTGGTCTTTTAAGCTGAATTTTAAAAGGGCAAAACTAAGGAAGTCACTCACTGTGCTGACATAGTCAGACAGGAGGTTCCAGAAGTCTGAAGAAGTTACCAAGACTAAGGTCTCAGAAACCTCTGACCAGCCTGACAGTGTGTTACCAGCAGAATTTTAACTTCATAAGAAGTTCTATGGTTTAAGAATTTGTTTCATTCAGAACCAAAATGAAATATCACACACACTTGATATTTTTTTAATAGCTCATATAAACCCCTATCATAGAGAATGAGGCAGAAGAAGGCATCCAGAGACTGTGCTATCAGCATGCTGATAGGTAAACATCAGGTGTATCGACACCATTTGTGGCATATGTGTCTCACTTGTTCTTAGATGTCTCCATTAGCAGGGCACTGCAACGTTTCTGAGAAATCTATTCCAGTTCATTGTTTGTTTTGGTAATAATAAAATGATTTAAATTTCCACATTGAACAATAGATATAATTTGGAAGAAGGAAATGGATGTTATGCCTTGAGAAAGATTGAAACATTTGACTTTTTTTCCTAAAGAAACTGTGAAAATTCATATTTGATGGAATGAGGTTTTCTAAATAAAAATATAAATATGGAATTTTAAAGTTAATTTTGAATTCTACTCTGTAAAGATCTCCTACTAAGGATTGTACCATTTTGCTTTCTAATTAATTACAAATACAGACTCATTTTTTGTCTTATAAGAATTTGTATTTAAGCATTATGAGATGAAAAAATTACTCTTAATAATATAAATCCTCTATAATTTTCATCTGATTTATTCTAGAATGGAGAATTATTTTTCTCCCCTGAAAGTTTCATTTCTTTCCATTGATTGTATCTGAGGAACTAGTTCTGATCCCTGTGCTGTAAGTACTTAAATTTTGCGTAGGCAAACTCTACTCAAGTCACCACTATTATTGCTGGACATTAGTTCATGGAGCACCAACTCTACTATTTTTCAGGAGCAACATCAGTGTCTGAGATGAACTCACCGACTGAACTAGTATTGCTGCACTCACACCTGGGTATTTTGCCACCAACCTCAATGTGCCTCTTGCTGTGTGAAGTCCTTTCGAGCAGTAACTCCCCTGCCAGCTTGAGAACTGTTACAGAATAAAGAGTTCTCCGTGTCACAGCAGGTGAGGCAACTAACAGAGACTTCAGTCCTTAGTCTCTAGTTCTTACTGAATTTTAAAGGAATTCTTTTTTCAAACCTTTCCTTATAAAGTTATGAAAAGTTTCCTATATATAAAAGTACATAGCCACGAACCAAAAAATATGTGGCATATGGAAAATCAATTATTACATGTTTGTTTCCTCTGTGTTTTGAGTCCAAAAGGTCCTAGTTTGGTCTCCAATTAAACAAACAAAAAAAGCTTGCATGGATTTGAATGCACTGTGTTCTTAAAAGTATATCCTTTTTTCACATGCAACCTTTCTGAGAACTCTAGACTCCCATAATTCTCTTTCCATGTGTGATTAAACAGGATTTTGAAGGACTTTGGTTGTATTTTCCATACAAGTTCTGCACTGCAAAATGACTTTTCCTCCCTGTTTATTCTTCATTTAAGTGGTCTCAAGAGGTTTTTCTTGGCATTTCCCAGCTGTGTCAGGTAAACTTTGCTTAAGGATTCTGCTCCTCTAGTTTAAACTGGCAGAATGGGACTGATAATCCTAAATTATTCAGTGCTTCTGCTGCTTCTGAGTGATGATAGGTGTTGTGTATCTACCAGCATCAAACCTTGTGGTCCTCGTGCTGTATTTTTCATATATCCAGGACACCAGTGGCAGACACCTGTACAAAATGGCTCTAACACACTATACAGATTATCAGGATCCCAATGATTTCACTAGAACTTCCAAGTTCTAGTGCTCTTAGGTAGCTTCTCCTTTCTTGCCCACTGTAGTACTTTTATTTTTTTCCAGGGTTCTGCTGTATGGAATCTTTTTTCTCAGTCCTGTTAACATAGTGTGTCCTATTTTGTCAAACAAACCAGGTTCTAAAACCTGGTTAAAGAATTTCCCCAGAAAAATTTTAGTTGGAAAGCTTCTAATCTGCTGAAAATAAAAATATTATTTCTCTGAAAACACCAGAATTTGGCATTACACAGTCACTGTTCTTTTGCAATTAAAAACAAGTGGGGCTTGGGAGGAGGATAGAATTTTGATTTTTGGAAAGCCTGTTTGTTTTGAAAGACAGAGCAGAAAATTAAAACTGGGAAAAATTATAGCAAAGAGAAAAAAAATGAAATTACACTGTACAAAATCAGGGGTAAACACTTTTAATTATTTTGATTGTAAACACTATAGAACAAACATAATTCTCCTCAATTTGCAGTTTCCTTGGTTTGAAATATGATGCCATCTTCCAGCAGCTATAGTTAGAATGGAAAGCAACAGATAAATCATCAAAAGACAAATGACAAATAGTACGTAAATGAATTTCTGAAATGTTTTTTCAAGTTAGCAGATATATCAATTATAGCCCAAATGTTGCAATTTAGAAATTATACGGGAAATATTACACATAACTGAACCAAAGCTTAAAAGATTTTTTTAATTATTAAAATCTTTCATTTGTATATCTCTTTTGGGATGGAATGCATAAAAAGAGTGCAAGTCATCTAAAATTTTGTATTACCTTCTCTCACTGGTACACAATTTTCTCCACAATTTTACTTATTTCATTCAGACAATTTAATAATTAATGTAGTGAGCAAAATCATAGAAATTAATGAGAAGGAAAATGTAAGGGATTCGCACAGGTCTTTCCTATGTCTGTACACATTTGCCACAATACAGTTCCTTGAGGTTTACCTATTCCAGTTTACATGGATTCTCTGTTTTACCAGTTCAATAAAATTAATTATCCCTTTCCTTTCTCTTTCTGCATACTTTTTACACATTTTCCTGATTACACTTTGTCAATTTTTCAAGTAGAGATGCATAAAGAGAGAAGAACATGGATGGGCTACAAAGGTAGAAAATTCATATTTGAACAGGTGCACAACACAGAAGTTTTCCAGACAGCTGGTTGGACTCAATTGCACTCCAAGTCTCTTAAGCCCCGATGCCTCCTGAATTAATGAGAATACATTATAAATACCACCACATTTTTGTCTACCTTGGCATCAATGTGTCTATTCTTCTGTCTTGGACCTGTCATATTCTGACTAGGATGAAAATTTCTTTTAATGCTCTTTAATTAAATCTGAGATTCTCTTGAAGTAATCCTCTTTCTCTTTAGAACAAAAATAATCTAGCCAGGGATTCATGCAATGGACAGTTAATTTTCTTACAATTGGTCTGGACAAGAATTTTTGTAACTGAGAGCATACCTTAACTAAACAAGAACACATAAATATGTGCATAAAAATATCTTAAGGGTGCCAAGAGGATGGGATGAGACTCTTCTTAGTGGTTCCTGGCAAAAAATTTAGATGAACAGGAAGAAACTGAAACATTGAAAGTTCCATCCAAATATGCAGAAAGTCGTTTTTATTTTTAGGATGACACAGCACTGGAACAGACTGCCCAAAAAGCTTGTGGAATCTCCTTCTCTGGAAATATTCAAAACTCACCTGGGCACAATCATGTACTGCCTGCTCAAGGTGGACCTGCTTTACTACAGGGAGTACCTCCACAGGTTCCTTTCAACTCCAAACACTCTGGGATTTTGTGCGATCTGATAATGGTACTGAAGTGTTTGCAAAAAGTGGAAATTTCTGAAAATACATTTATCCTTTTGGTGAGGGATAATATAGAGGAGATATATTAGGAATATATGTGTATAGCTCTGCAGCTGATTACCATGTTATCTGGGGGTCTCAAATTAATGATTTCCCATATAGAGATAAGAAACAAAGGAATCAGGTAGACTAAGATACCTGAGCTCACATACATGTTATGTTGAACCACAAGACCACTAATTCCCCAGAGATTGTTTTTTAGTCTTGTTTATGTACTACTGAATTATCTAATTATCCATTAATCTCAATTACTTTGTCTCCTTTATGACTCTCAAAATATGTAATTGAAAAATAATACCTGAATTGTAGTGGGTGAAAGATCAAATCCAGCCATTTATATAGAAAATGGCACATACAATTTCAACAGATCCTTTTACCTCAGATAATACTCCTGAGATGGATAGTTATGTACTACTATTTCTGTAGCTTTATTCTTCTGCAAGAAGAATCTACAGCTCTGTAGGTTGAGTGGTTCTTAACATTTTGACAACATATCAACATTATTCTCCCTAGACATAAGATGTCTACACTTAACTTCTCTTACACCACTTACAGAAACAAGGCTGTAGGTGTTCAATTACATCTGTTAAAACCTGTAACACAAAACACTTTACTAAACAAAATTATTTTCAATACACCCCATTAAACTTTTATTTTTGGAATAAACAGAACATTTTCCCAAAGCTTCTGTACACTATGTCCAAAATTTCTTCCATTTCATTACGATTGAAATCATTGCATAGTTTGCTGCATACTTCAATTTTATTGCAGTTCAGTAACTTTTAAATTCAGTATTTAATGAAAAAGCAGTTTTGCAAGAGATATGATGTTCCAGGTGTATTCTTGTTGAAGTTTTATGTTTTACAGAATTAGATGCCAGTTTGATGAATTTGTGTACATACTTCATACTAGATCATTCTATCTTTGCTTAGATTAACAGATGGTTCTCTATCCTTGCAGTTATCTGCTACCCCACATAGCATGCATAAGATGATAATAATTATTATTGAAATTCTAACTTGGAAGGAAGTCTTTGCAGAAAATTGAAAAATTGGAAACTGTTTCCAGCAACTTTTGGAAATAAAAAATGATAGGAGTTTCTGCAGTCTCTTTGCAAAATCTTGTGATAGCTAGAGAATCAGTAGACTTCATGTGTCTTAGCTGTGAGATTGGGAGTGTAGCAGATATGTAAAGATCATTCAGGTGAGAACTCACCTGCTGAAGCTAAAGCATGTTAAAAACCAGACTTCCTATCTGGACTGCTGAGTGAATAGATTGTCAAAAAAAAAAAAAAAAAAAAAAAGAAGGTGCTTATGCTCAGACTTCAATCAGTAACCACAAATTGAGAGAAAAAAAAAAAAACAACAAAACACATAATGGAGCAGTATAAAGCAGAAAATATATACTGATTCAAACAAAAGATTGGCAGTATTTGGGGGGCATAGATAAGGAAGCATAGAATCTGGGGGCTTTAAATTAAACCCTTAGCCATAAAGTCTTTGTAAAATAATATTGCAGTAGACATATATTCTTGCATTCATGGAATAAACTTGGTTTCCAACTGAAAGAACACAAAGAAGATACACTACAAAGTCAAATTCTTAAAGGACATAATTTGTAAAATATGATGTTCTTGTAAAAAGTTGACTTCCCCCAAACCTAAAATTATTAAGCTATTTCTTGAGAGCTATTATATGTTGAACAGAATAATAATTCAGTCAAACCTCAGAGACAAATCTACACATGATCTTGACATAAGAATTCTTTTTTTGTTGTCCCCTTTTACTTCCCAAAAATCAACCTCCTTTCATTCAGTTATGACATTACTTTTTTTAACACTTCTCTATCCATATAATGAAAACACAGTGATGACAAAATCTACAAGTTCAGAAAAACAGCACATATTTGAATGAATGCTGGTGTGTGGTTTAAATGACTGGAGAAATTTTCTTAGGAAACAAGAATTAACAGAAGTTGCAGAAAGAAATAAAGATTGCAGGAGAATCAAGTTCATGTAGGTGTCATTTCAATAGAAAATCATCTCTGCTTTGGAATAGCATTTAAAAATCCAAGGTAGAAAAATCTGACTCTGTCATAACTGATCACTTATCCTATGCCCTGCATTTACTTCCACCAATATCAGCAGTAGAACATTTTATTCGGAACTAGGCTTATTTTAAATATATAATTTACTTGCACTCATATATATCCCATAACACAATTATGGAATGTTAGCTAGAGAATAGAAAGTTCCTATTTTAATGTAAACATGTTAATTTTATTTAATATAAAAAATTAGCCTACACAGAATTATGTGTAATTAACACAGAATTGTTCAGCTTAATAGAACTGCAGAAGCATTCAATTAGCATATTCAGATTCTTAAAAAGCTTCACATACGTACCCTTGGGTATTTTTTCTTTGATAGGTCTTTCTAAGATTATGGATATTCATATGAGAATGAGATGTTTGCATAAGAATCAAAGGTATTAGTTCCCCACACAGTATTAAAAAAACCTATTTGTTTTACTTTATTACAGTTGCTAGCTTGAATATTATATTGCAGGGACATGATTTAGTTTTCTGGGTTTGTTTTACTTATTTCTAAGAATGTGTTTAAAAATGAGTCTGAAATTATGTCTATTGTTCTCATGCCAGGAGTTCTTCATAATGAATTTACATTTAATTACAGAAACCAAAATATCTTTCCCTCAGCAGGATTCAAAACACTACAATACAGAATTGCAGTTTAAGAACACTTCATAGTTCATAGTTAGCTGGATTGAGTCTTTATTCATATCTAAACACTGTAAAATGTTTAATGTAAAAGAAAATATAGAAATAAAAGTGATTTCGTTACTTCAGGGAAAAAAAGTCAAGAGTAAGTTTTAAAAATGAACTCTACTGTTTGGAGATAAAAACATTTGTACCAAAAAGAATATGAACAGCAAGTTTGAAAACTTCCTCAGGAATGATTATCTTATTTCTGCAAACAGTTCATTGCAGAATTTTAACACTCCAAGTGACTCATGACTACCCTGGAAGAGGTGTGTGAAGTGATTTAAATATGCCTAAGTATAATTTATGAAGCAATTGCATAGAGAAACAGATTTCAGGTCTTATTAGACACCGTACACGGATCTCAGTTATTTTTGCTATGTTTGATACCTACTGCCAACATTTCATCTGCAAATATTCCTCAAAGCCTCCAAAAAGTGACATACAAAATAACAGATGTATCAGCATATCTTTGGATATATTTGTTATGCAGCCAGAGTGTTATCTCACTCTTCATGATTGTATTGTCACTCACTCATCCAGTTTCTTTCATGATTCAAAGAATTCATAGCAATAAATATCATTACAAGATATGATTTTTTATGTTTAAAACTAACTAAATGGTTTCCTTACATTGCTGTTATGGTTTAACCCCAACATCAACTAAGAACTACAGAGTCACTGATTGATTCTTCCCTGGTGAGATGGGGCAGAGAATAAAAAGAGTAAAAATGAGAAAGCTTGTGGGTGCAGAGACAGTTTAATAAGCAAAGCAAAGCAAAAGAAAGCAAAACAAGAATTCATTCACCACTTTCCACGGGCAGGCAGGTGTTTGATCATCTCCAGGAAAGCAAGGCTCCATCATGTGTAATGTTGATCACTTCAAACATCCCCCCTTTCCTTCTTTTTCCCCCTGCTCTGTATGCTGAAAATGACATGCCATGTGGTCTAAATTATTCCTTTGGTCAGTTTGGGTCAGCTGTCCTGGTTGAATCCCCTACCAACTTCCTCAGTCTCCTCACTGGTGGGATGGAGTGAGAGGGAGAAAAGGCTTTGACTCGGTATAAGCACTTCTCAGCAGTAACAAAAACGTCCCTCTTTTCAGCACAAGTCTATAATATAGCCCTATAGTAGCCACTGAGAAGAAAATTAACTGTACTCCAGCCAAAAACATCACTTCTGTATCTCTCTGTGGTTGGTGGTTGTGTTTTTTACAGTATCTCAACTCTCCTTCCTTTTCTTTCTTTTCTGATATATTGTATATAACTACAGGATCAAAATGCTAGTTTTTAAAGCTCAATATCATTTACACATTTCAGAAACATGAGAAAAATGAGTAAGTTTTGTTTTATTAGCATCTCTTTCTCTCCCAAGAGACAGAGTCCAATTCAGAATTACAAAGTTACTTGGGGAAAAAAAGAACGTTTTGTAATTACACAAATACTTGGTTTGATCTCTGAAACTGAGATTATCTTCAAGTCTCTAGAATTAGTCAAAATGAATGATAATTTCACAAAGGAGTCAAAATGAAAGAGTAAACTCCAAGCTTTCTCACTATAGCTACAATTCACAGGAAATTAAGACCTCTAGAACAGAAAGGTAGCATAAAAATGAGAGTCAATTGACAATGAATAATTTCACAGCAATGCCGACAAATAAATTTCTATCAAATAACTGAAATATTTATTATTCTAACTTCTTATTCAGGTAAAAATAAATCCTAGTATTTTTTTGCATAGAAGATGTCATTAACAAGACCAGAGTTTGACAGTATCATGTAAGACAAAGAAAAAATCCACGTGGTGTAGCTCCCACAGCCATAACAACATCTGTGTACACCATTCCCAAAGATTTCTAAATTAATTTGAAATTCTCTTCATAAAGACACTGAAACTTCTAAGTTCTCATAGAAATATTTTGATCAGTTCTTTAAGATATCAATGTATGTGAAGGAGCCAACTGTAGGAAGGGTCAAAGTATGCTCAGAACAGACCAGTTATAAAGCAACAATTTGACAAATATGAAGTTGATGACAAAAGACATTACAGCAGCTCCCTCAAATGACAGAAAATCAACTAAAATGCATTAACTTTTTTGTTATATGATACCGTCACAAACCACAACTATGAGCAAATATGAATAAAGACAAAAGTTTACATAAAGGAGGCCACACAAAGAAAGGAAGTAAATAAATGATAATCAAAATTAGCTCTGAAAAAAAAATCAGAAATAAAACAAACAAACAAAACCTAAACAAAAAAATAAAACCAGCTAGTGTTAAATGGTGAGTACTGACCTTCATAGGAGAAATCAAATTTTCTTCCTCAAAGTTATGCAAAAAAAAAGAAGAGTCAAGGTGCAAAGGCATTGACAGTGAGGTTAGGTATCCAGAGAGAATTTTCTGCTATAAAAGGAAATGCCAGAGCAGTAATAGGGAAACAAAATCTCGGTATTGAAGGGTCAGTCAAGTGTTGTTAACAAGGCATCCTCTTTCCTCTACTCTGCAAAAAAACCTCAAGTTCTTGCACTTGGACACATAAACCACCCATAGAAACAAGCCTATAACAAGCCTGTTTAGCTCTAGTCAATCTTTTGTTTGTCTCTAGTTATCTTCTAAATGAGAAAGGATTCCAACATGAACTATAGAATTGTTATTCCACTCTATATTTTATATTGTAATATGTATTTTAAAGGAATGCTGAAAACAAAGTTGTCTTGTTGAGATATTTCATAGCCTAAGATTAGTGTACAGATGAAGTTATGCACAGTGTACCAAACATACACAGAAAATTTATTTTGGGGATTGCAAGAGGCAGATATTTGAAATTCTTGAGATTTCTGAGTACAAGTCACAATTTCAATAGAATTTACAAAAACTAATTTCTCTGTTATCCACTGAGGAAGCTCTACTTCGATTTCACTTTGGAAAATTTCAAGAATTAATATGCAATATAAACCTGTGAAAAATGAGGAAAATTTGGAGAAGTATCAGAATAGATCAAGAATAGAAAGCGCACAGATTCTAATCAAATATCTATAAATTTGCAAAGTTGCATTTCTTTTCATGTTATAGGCAATTTTGGAAGGCAGTCAATTATAAATGCTTAATGAGAAGATTTCCATCATCTGATTAAGGTTTATTTAAATATTTGGAAACTAAGACCCCAGTTTGTCCTCTTTTCTTGAATCTTCAAGGTCAGAAAGGACTGTGAACTTTACATGGTGCTGTGAACAGGCTCCCGCTGCATCTGTGTGTGTTACTTTAACTGAACAACTTGAAAATATTATTGGCCTCTAACAACATATCATCATCACCTGTGTAACTTATGTAAAGAGTGAGTTTAATTGTTGCAAAGATCAGATGCCAAACACCAAGTTGCAGTTGCTCACTGAACAGATGGGAAAGGTTATGGTATTTGAATATTTCATTATTAGTGAGACAGGTCACATAACAAGCCATAAATCATCTGTTTACAGGAACTTTGCTTGATGTAAAAAATGAGGGGTTTTTGTTTTTCCACCTTGAAAGTTTTCATCACTTACAAAGTCAGCAATTTTCATACTGAAAAATATCATTAGTGTGCAAATTATTTCTCAGAACAGCAGATATTACATGTGATGCTTTATGCTTAGGTTTTGTTTGAAGACACACACATTAAATAACATATTTACTAATATTTTTCATATACCATGTAACTGGATATGTAAAAGGAAAAAAGCATGAGGTTTTTTTCAGAGCGCAAGGGCGTGTGGGTATCCTACACCATCCTGCCCCTGAGAGTCAAATGTCCCCTTATCAGAGCAATGAAGCATTGCAAAGAAAATATGTACTTTAGTTTAAAAAAAAAAAAATCAGTAAAAACTGATTTCTATGAAAATTTGTAAGATTTTTGTAGTAATTTAACAAAGAACAACTCAGGTTGCCAGCTAGTCATAGGCAAAATGTCTCTGGCTCTTTTAGCAGCTTGCAGAAAAAGACCAATATCAACTCTGAGCAATGAAGCTCAACCACAAAAAGATTTGGCAGAAGGAGAAATTTTCCTTTCACCAAGGACAGAGATTCAAAAAAAGCCCTGAAAAGTAATATGACCATGTGTTCTCAAAAGAGCTCAATTCTTGGGGCCCCTTCAGCATCCTGACAATGTCCAATTCTGCTCTAATCCCCATTGAGAAGGATAAAGTTAATTGTACTAGGGATTGACCATTTGATTTGTATTTTCATTACATGTGACTTCATCACCCTATCACCCTCAAGCTGAAAAATCCTATCATTGCTCTTCCTAACTTACACTCAGAGGAAAGATGGTAGTAGCATAATATTGCATTATGTGTGGCTTGCTCCCACAAAAAGCATACATATCCATTTATACTTTTGCTATTACCTAGGGCTAACACTGAGAAAATGTATTACTACTTTTTATCCTATTACTTTTTTAAAGCTTTTGAAAGAAAAATAATAATGTTAGTATATCACAGAAAACTTGTACCAAGAAATATTTAACAACATATATACTAGAAAATGAGAAAACTAATGCACAAAGGCTGTTATCCAAGTTTCAGCTATATATCACCAGAAAGCTGAAATGGGGAAGGATCTGAAACAAAGAATTTAAAATATAGAAAAGCTACAAGCTGTGGATAGTAAATTTAGGAACATAAAGATTTCCTGTCAGCAGCCAAGAGAGATGAGATAAAGCAGTTGAGCTCAACTTATCATTAAACCAATGATTTACCCTTTGACATCTGATCTGTGCTTTCATTTCACTTTTCCATACTTATTCAGGGTTTTTTTTCTTAATAATATTGAAATAAAGTCACTGTGAAAAATAAAACATTTTTTCTTCAACTCTGTAAAACCCCCAAATCCTGAGCCATAAATAATCTTGCTTCCTAAACCAGAACTAAACTGAGTTCATGGTTTAAAGTGGTTAAACAAAAGCCATAGTAATTTTATCAGATTATAAATAGGTACATGAATTAAAGAATGGAAGTAAAGAGATGTCCTAGGGTGACTATGATACCTGTATCCCCAAATCGTCTGTTCTGTGTTCTGTACCTTTAAGACTGGTTCTGAGAGTGAGCAGGGAAAGAAGAAGCGCACAGTTTGTTTTGAGAAACAAACTCACTCCTCTGAATCTGCTCTCGTCCTTGGGACTGTGTGGTTTCTTTTTTTTTTCTTTGTCGGATGCACGGAGGGCAGCCAGAGAGAGTTTTTTTCTTTTTTCCTTTTGTTAGTCTAGCTAGCTGAGGCAAAGAGGCTTTCCTGGACTGTTTTTTTTTATTATTTTATTTTTCTTTGGGACTGTTTAAATCTGCTCTGGACTGAAAAACCCAGAGGAGCACCGGGATCTTGCACCCGTGGCCCACCGGGCCGGGACTCGGCATTTTTCAGCACTGAAGGGACTGATAAACAGACTCCTGGCACGGACTCTCAGTTTTGCCATCTCTCTTCGGAGCAGCGAGAGGTTTTATTGTTTCATATTATTATTATTGTTATTATTATTATTCATTCTTTATGCTTGTGGGCATTTTGTTTGTTAAATAAATAAGGCTTTTTTTCCACTCTTCTCTGGGGAGTTATTTCCCCAGACCGGCTGGGGGGAGGGGCTGTTTGGATTTGCTTTTCAGAGGAACCCCATTCGGAGATTTCCTCCCAAATTTGCCCTAAACCAGGACAAGAGATCCTTAATTTCTTTGTGACAATTTTACTTCTATTTTGCTTACGAAACAGAATAGGATTTACAAAGTTATGATTCTATGCAGTTTAAAGATAATTACTCTTACAGTGAAGAATAATAACATTTCTTGACAATAGTAATCTTGAATTAGGATGAACATACAACATTTCTAAATTTTTCTTAACTACAAAATGTTATGGTTTTCCAAACTAACCCATTATCTAGAGAAAACTCAAGGGCAAATAAGGCAAATGCAATTAGAATTTAAATTTAACTATTTTTACTTTCAATTTTCTTAAGAAGCTATTTTTTTTTAAAATTTGAAAAAAAATTTCTATCATTTTGACTAACATCCTAATATTTAATTCAAACACTCAATAGAAGTCGTGTGAATTAAAAGAGTGATGCCAAATTATTTTTGCCTTTTTCCTTTTTTATGTTCTCTGTATTCTTTACACATATATTTTTAACCTATTATTGTATTAGTAGTTAGTTCCAGTATTTTCCTTACCTTTTCCCTAAGCAGAAAGACAAAAACAAATTCCAGAGCTCCAAGTCCCAGGGGATACAAAGTCCCTATCCTGCCTTGGTTCTTCCTGATAACCAAGGCCAAAAAAAAAATCTCTTTAAGACATATTTTCATAAACAAAGTTTAGTTTCCATCTGAGGGGGGTCGATTTAGAGAGGGTTGATCCGGAGAAAATTGCATCAGAACTTGTGTTCCTAATTGGTGATTTTTGTCAGTTATGTTAATTTGCTAAACTTATAAACCCCGTGGGGGGTGTGGTCATTTTATGGACCTTTCCCATATTTACCCCTGGAGGCCTCCGATAAAGACAAGTCTTAATATTACCCCCTACACTAATATTATCTTGAAAGTGGGTTGTTTTATTTCTAGGTTCTTTAAGGCATCAAGAGGATTTGGCAGAACCACATGGTGAAATTATAACTATATAAATCAGAGAGACTACAAATCACTGTTTTCTATGTCCTTCAGTTTCTTGCCTATGAATTTGTGAGCCACTTTCTATACAAGATACTATCAGCAACGTTATATCAATAAGATTTCAAGACAAACAGCATAAATATTTTCTAACTTCAATGATATATCATTGCACTGATATTCATCATCTTATCTCACTGATAGTTGAAGGCAATTAAAAATAAATGCAAATGCATTTGTCTTCATAACTTATTAATGTGCTTCTAGGCAGGATTCCTCACAGTAATTCCACCTCTTTCACTTACTACAGACCTGTACTGTGGTTAATATAATCTTAAATACTAATATACAGCACTGATATAAAGGAAATTTCTTATTTCCATAAGGTTAAATCCACAAATGCAATACACTCTCTTAAGGATTCTTTAGTTTTGCCATTTCTTTTAATCCACAGCGTTTCATTGAAAAAAAAAAAGTTTTGTGCTGAAAGTGACCTTAAAGATCATCTACTTCCAATGCTTCTTCCATGAGCAGGGGCATGTTTCACTAGAGAAGCTTATCCAACCTGTCCTTCAACACTGCCAGAGATGGGCCATCTGCAACTGCTCCAGACAACCTGTTCCAGAACCTCATCACACTCACAATAAAGAATTTCTTTCAAATATCTAGTCTACATTTACCTTTCAGTTTGAAGCTTTACTCCCTTGCTGTGTCACTACATGCCCTTGAAAAATGTCTCTGCATCCTTCTTGTAGGCTCTCTTCATGTACTGGAAGGCTGCAATGAAGCCTTCCTGAACTTTTCTCACCTCCAGGCTGAAAAAATCAGCTGTCTCAGACAGTCCTCATAGGAGGCGTGTTCCATTCCTCTAATCATCTGTGTGTACAGACCATTGTCCTTCCTGTGTTAGGGACCCGAAACTTCAAGGTGGGGTCTCACCAGAGCAGAGGGGCAGAATCTCCTCCCTCGCCCTGCTGGCAGTGCTGCTTCGGATGCAGCCCAGGAAACAACTGGCTTTTTGGGCTGCAAGTGCATCTTGTTAGATCGTGTCCAGCCTCTCATCCACCAGTACCAGTAAGTCTTTCTCATCAGGGCTGCTTTCAGTATGTTTATCCCCCAGCCTGATGCCAGGGGTTGTCTCAACCCACATGGAGGACCTTGCACTTGGTGTTGTTATTGCTCATAAGATTCCCATGGCTCTATATCTCGAGCTTATCCAGGTCCCTCTGGATGGCATCCTGTCCTTCAGACATGTCACCTGCACCACTCAGCTTGGGGTCATCTGCAAATTTGCTGAGGCTGCTGTTGATCCCTTTGTATATGTCATTAATGAAGACATTAAATGGTACTGGTTGCAGTAGAGACTCCTGAGCAACCCTGTTTACCAATGATGTCCACTGGGACTTTGAGCTGCTGACCACTACCCTCTGGGTTGACCATCCAACCAACTCCTTATCCACCTACTAGGCCACTCATCAAATCCATCATTCTCTAGTTTAGAGAGAAGGATGTTGAAGGAGACCATCCTAAAAACCTTGCAGAAATCCAGATAAATTTCATCTGTAAGCCTTCCTTTGTCCAGCAATATAGTCATCCCATTACAGAATGCCACTAGATTGGTTAGATAGGACTTGTTTTGGTGAAAAACCATGCACATATATATATATACACATACATATACATATACATATACATATACATATACATATACATATACATATACATATACATATACATATACATATACATATACATATATATGAAACTATTGACTATATATTTTAGCAGTGTGCATGAAGACTTGGCCCACTGGATGCTGTTTCAGTTTTACCTTATTAAGTGATTTTTTTCTATTCTTTTGTTGAACTTTAAAAATTTTGACTATAAATCTCCAGGTTTTAATTTCAATATTTAATTTCTAGTTTAACATTTGATTTCATTTTTTTTAAGGAAGAGTAATAAGTGATCTTAAATTACAACTGTTGTCTTAACCCTTTGATATAAAACACTCACGATATGGAAATATATAATAAATGTGATTTAGAATTTAAATACCCTTTTGTTCAAACAAACAGTTGGAGTTGGAAAAAGTATATAGAATAATGCATACCTAAGTGCATTACCACGAGTGAAGGCAGAAAATATCGATAGGTCAGGATGAAGTTAACAAATTGGTTAAAACAAAAAAATTGTACAATAAAGTATCTACGATGAGAAGAGAACTTGTCAATGACTATCCCATCAAAACATGGATTTGCTTTACATTTACCCTGTCCCTTTATATTATCTCCAAAGCATTAACTGAAAATGCTTGCAAAAGCCACACATGAAATAAGTTCAGTGTGCATACTTTTGCACAAAATAGTGTTATATGTCTGTCCCTCTCACATTGCAAGTAGATTTTACCTGTAATCACTACTGTTTCTTCTTATATGATAAGATCAGTTTAATTGTATATTATGTGTATGTATGTGTATAATTGTATAAGTATGTATATACTATCTTCTGTTCAATGTTTCTGGTTTGAACAGATTCTTGAAACAACTAGGATTTTTTTTCAAGACAAACCTGTGTATGTAAAAAGTTCTTATGTGCTTTGACAATTGTATTTTAAAAATTCATGGTATTTTACTAATTTTTTTTATAAACTCAAGGTTACATAAATATTACCTGATTTATTCTATCATTGTCTATGGGTTTTCTGGCATTATCATATAGTTTTGTGATATTTTCATTATCAGATATATTAATCTGTAACTGTACACTAAAGGTCATGTTACGGTGTGAATGCTATGCTGGAACATACATGTTGATGGTATACCAAAATTTATCAAAACAGGTGAAAATTTACAGTCTTATCTTTTTGTATGACCTATCAATTAATTTGCATTATAGTAACTGATTAAACAGCTTTCATATTGACAGGCAGCTATACAATGTTTATACTGTAGTGTTAGTGTCTTCCTCTATGGTAGATGATAAAAATATTACTTGAGAATGTCTCAAGATCACTTTCTGATTCATTTTTCTTGATAAATAGTACAACCAGATTAGTAGGTCATACCAGTATTTCTTATCCAATCCTGGATTGTCTCTATCTGGAAGATTTTATGCAAAATCGGTTCACCAATACAATAGGGTTTTTGCATATACTATTGAGAGGGTTTTAATTCAAAAGAAAAAAGTCAGAAATAAAGGAGTTCCTTTTTACAGTGACACAGATATACTGGTATGAAATTAAAAAGAGTGTCAGGAGCACCTGTTCCAATATGACCCTCTGTGACACAACAGTAGCAATGGAGGGAGGGGGATGTGTTGGACTTTTTCTGACCTTTACAACAAAAGCACAGAACGTGCAACTTCACTGAGAAAGTTCACTGTAAGGAGACATTCTCTGCTCTTGATGTAGCACTGATAAAGTGTTGTTACAGACAATAAAAGCCTTGCACAGTATATTCAAATTGCAGTGGGAAATGACTGCTTGTTCTTATACTGACAAAGGACTAGTTTTTGCTGCATTGTTTTTACCTATGAATAGTCATGTCACCTTCTTTGGGGCTAATATATTTTTTGCAAGAGTTTGTCTTGGCTTTATTTCAAGCACTCTTAAAGTTCTGGAATGCTTTTGTTTGCTACTAATAATAAAATAAGTGAAAGTGCATATATTACAGAACAAAATTTGGTTATTTCAAGCCTTATATAGAAGATCAATGAATCTGTGGCTATGCATATTTAAGGAGTTTGGTCAACAATAGTAGACAGAAGAAAGCCCTAGAACAATATATTCCAGGATGTTCTAAGGTCCAAGAGGGCAGAGATGGATGATTTATAAATTTATGTCACTTGAAAAAAAGGAAGATTATTTTATCCATTAATCTGACTGGCTTCTAAAAGAAACAGATTGAAATAAGAGACCAACTACATTCCTCAGTTAAACAAGGAAAACTTGTTTTTTTGGCATCTTGCTGAACTGCTGAGACTTCAGTTCATTTCATGTTTGCAGACTCATTTCTAATACATTGCTAGACCATATATTTCTGTACTCACTGTTATTTCAACACATGCTTAGCTGGGCTTCTCTCCTCCACTGCCTAGTCCCTGGGGGGGGGAAAAAAATTGCTCATTAACCTTACTCTACCTAGCCTAGACTGGGTAGGACATTTTTTTCCCTTCTGACATTACAGTTTATAAGGTTCCTAATTCAGGATGGATAACAAACTTTTACTGTTAATCATGTTACAAGTACAGTCATATTCAAAGTAAATTAGTCCCTACAATTTATTGAAGGGTGTGCAGTAGAATTAAAAACATTTTTTCCTGAGTTTAGATCCTTATGTGTTCAACTCGTTCAAACTAACCAATAATTACAACCATGTTTACAGTCAATAGAATCTCATTCCATAATTAATTAACTCAGTAACTGGGGGGAAGGGGCAACTGTTTTCTTGTTGATATAAATCTCTAATGTATAAAGTCATATTTGATTTTCAGCTGAAGATTTTCAATAGTGTACATTGGTTTTTTTAGCATATGCCTATGTTGCTGTTTTATTTTGTAGTATTGGCTTTAAGATCCATACATAGGAAGCAATTAACTATTAAACAGAACAAAGAGAATAAAAATGAATATTTCGGTAATATAAATTTTTAGCAGAGAAAAAAACTAATTTTAAAAATAATTTGCAATTGAAAATTGCATCTTGCTAAATCTAGAACTTAAGTTAACCAAAACCAAAATCTTTGAAACATAATTCCTTATGACCTCAGGCTAAAAGTCCTACTGAACAGCAGGCAGGAGAATTTTGCTCAGAGATAACTAAATTGCTCAGAAATCTACTGAGAGATAGCAAAAGCACATTTCTGCTATTGAAGAGGGAAACCTTTACAATTCCAAAGTGTTATTTCCCAGCACAACATATTATGGAACTCAATAGAATCTGAGGAAGAGACAGACAGAGGCAAAAGACCTTGCATTGAACCACAAAGATCATTAAAGGAACCAATTACTTAAAAGAACTCAAGAATTAATCACTGACTTGTTTTTCCATTTCCATTCTGACCTGTGTGCTTCATTCACTAGGGAATCATAGCATGAACCCTCCTTGTAACAAGTGGACACCTGAAGAGGACCAAAATTGAAGGAGTCTTCATTACTTTCTTTTCATTACATTTATGGGTGTCATCTAAAAGCATTTGGGACAGGAGGTGAAAAATTACTCTCTTATACTGCCAGTATTTCCAAGGGTTACGTGTTGATTTTGTGTTTTGCAAGATTGTCCCTAGAGAAAAATATTAGAAGCTCATCCCTCTCAAGTGCGCAATACCATGAAAATTTCAGGAAGGCATTTTGCAGTTTTTTTCAAAAGAAGAAAACAGTTTGATCCTATTTTTAACCATATTTCATTGCACTGTAAAGCTCTGTCAGTCAGTTATAATGGAAACTATTAGGATGCCAAATGGAGGATTATCTTGTCCTGATTGTGATCTCGGCAAGCATCATAAGTAAAGGAAGCTTGTAAAACCAAAGATACTGCTTTCTTTCAAGGACCCCAACATCATTTAGAAAGGAAAATAAAACAAAAAAAAATTTGAAAGACATTTTTACATCTAGGTCTTAAATGATATAAGTTTTCTATTACAAATGAAATTTTATGTTGTGTAACATGGCATTTTACAAGCTTTATATGAACAACCCAATTATTTACAAAAGCAAGAGAGCACATGAAGCCTGCACTTTTTAAGCTAATGCATTTTGTTCATTGTAATCTGAAAGCATCTAGAGGGAGCATTTTTGCATTATAGGAAATTTATTCTAGATTTGTTGGGATTGCAAAAAGCCTTGTGCTGTTTATAAATATTTAGCTCTTGACAATGATTACTGGCTTTTATCCAATGTGCTCTGAGGACACAAGATTTCTAAGTGCATGTTACGGTGCTGGAATACAGGTGGTTGGAAAACTGAAGAACAGTGCAATGCTTGTATTTTGTTCCAGTCATCCCAGGATGATAAACATGTAGCAGTGGTGCAGTATTACAGTCTTACAAGTAAATGATTTTCATTTTCTCCAAATTGGAATGAGTGCTAAAACATTACAATTAGTAAAACAAGAAAAAAATTATGAGTACCTTCTGTACTGAATCTCTTTCTTTCTGTCAGTTTTTCAAAGCAAACTTCTTATACTTTGATATAGCACTTAACAGTAAGACTTGGTACAAAAGGAGGTTTCCATGTAACATTCTAGCATAAATAGCCAGTGTGATGCACCAAGAACATTCTGAAAGTGCAACTTTGGTAATTATGAAAACAAAGAGTGAGCTGTGGTAAATTGCTGTGATTCTTGCAAGGTGAATATCTTCTTGGAAAATAATTTAGGAGGAGATTCTTCCTAAATAATCAAAGAGGAGATTCTGCACTTATTAATATTTTTAAACTGATTTGATTTAAAAATCTATTCTATGATACAGAAACATTTTAAATTATAAATTCCTGTAGATAAGAGCTTGCAAAATCTCTAGAAACATTGACGCTAATATATGTTCTATGTACCTATAGAAGTAGAGCAATTCTGTATAGCAATACTGAAGAAACTAATACTAGGATTCAAGGAAACTGTAAAAAAAGTACGATTTTACTTCAGTTGACTGAATCTTCCATTAATTTTGCATAGTGGTATAAACAATGTAAAATTTGCACAGTTAAAATAGTTAATACAGTCTACAAAAATATAATTTTAGTGGTAAATATTCTTAAACATTATATTGAAGAAGGTAAAAAAATGTGGAAATCTCTACTACTAAAGAAGCTGTCTTTCAATCAGGTCAACATTTGCAGACCAGAATAGATTGTAACCACTTGCTTCATCTCCTGTCTACAGTCATAACTGAAGAATAAAGGTATTCACTTTATTTTTTTTCTTCTTAATTTGCTTGTAGAGTAACTAAGCATCAAATGGTGTACTCTGGGAAAAAGGCCAAAAAAGTTTTACTTCCCACATGAACAATTTTGGCATCCAAATTCTGAGGCAAATACAGCATGATTATGCAATTCCTGTATAATTAATGAGACATATCTCCTAGTTTTTATGCACAGAAAGGTGGATGCATTGAAGAAGAACTCAAGAAACAAAATATAAGAAACAATGGGCAGTTTAGAAATCCATATCAGTCTAGGAATGAATAACTTCCTCAATAATCTGTGATATTGAGCATATTAAAACCAATGAAATATGTCAGAATGTGGCAGAACTCACCTCAGAGTAAGCACAACAAATTTTTTTTTACAGTAGAAGAGTATTTTTCAAATATTTTTTAGTGTAGTCTGCAAGCCACATGCAAAATTACAGTGCATTTCCATTACACAGAAAGAGACAAAATGAGGACAGTTATCACTTAAGCCTACAGAACGAATTTATGAAGCAGCACTTTTACAGAAAATCCCAATTTAAGCCTGTGATTAAACTAAATTTTATCAGAAAATCAATTTCCCACTTAGCAATATATATCCCAGTTTTGAGAAGGTGCCTCATACCTAAAGAATTTCAACCTTGGCCTGAGCAAGTGACTCTTTCAGAAATAAGCTGCATCAGTTATACACAGAATGATCAGGCAGTCATCAGAGTGACAGCAGACTTCCCTGCAGCATGAAATTCAAGCAACTGTATGCAGATGCACAGCCAGATACATATATGAGTGCTACTTATATGAATTATACATATAGACAAGGTATGTATATACATATCCACTCACACAATTTCCATCCAGCCACTTTCCTGGTGACACTCAGGAGAGGCTACGGAAACACCTTGGGGATGTGGTCACCAGGATCATCCTCCAGTCCCTTGGCAGTGGCCATCATATTTCAGATGCCTTAGCCTTCACCTCCTACCCACTGATCTCCCGAGGGTTTGACCCCAAGAGGTGCCTGATGCCCAGGGCTGGGGCTATCCCGGTCTCCCTGAGCTGCCCCACTCCAGTCTGGAGTGGTGGGAGGACCCTGCCTGCCAGGTCTTCCCCTGAAGCACTAAATACTCTCCCTAACAATTCCCTGCAGAAGTTAAAAATTCAGCACATCCATTTAATAGCTATAATTAGAAATATCAAGCTTCCTGAATGCCATTTCCCCCCTTCACATTATTCGTTCCACAGGTCACCACAGCTCCTCAACAAACAGTTTGAAATAAACACATTTATGAATGACAGCAAGGTAATGGCAAAATCATGGCCTGGAATCTAAGCCCATGGGATACTAGCCTTTCTGTACCCTGCAATTCTCAAACAACCACAACAAAGGTTTTATGGGTTTTTTTTTTGG
>JANPWX010000086.1:615227-702270 GCA_024734555.1 Trochalopteron elliotii | reverse complement strand
CTCAGGGCTTTAAGTTGCAAAACTGCGTGGCCATATTCTAAAGAAACATTTAACAGAGAAGTAAAATTTTACAAAATTTCTTGGTGACTCAGTCTTCAGCTGTAGTAAAGCCCAATGTTTTACAGCCACTGCAACCCACACCAGCGGTAACATTGATGAAGTAATAGGACTATCTTTAGAAAATCATGCTTTAGAGTAGAACTTATTAATTCATATAAAAAAATTCTATTAAAATCTTAGCTTGATCTGTATTACATTTCCCTCCCTATTCTAATTAATTCATTACAGTAAGTGAAAGAATTTGGACTTATGAAAATGTACATTTTTCTCCTTCATTTCACCTTCAAGAAACCTATTGAAAATTTTTGGTCATATTTCAAGAAGCTGTATAAAAATAAAACCCACATTTTTTCTGTAATCTTATAGAGAGACGAAAGTCTAAGAAGGATGGCAGTTACATTATGAGCAATACTTTGCTCTGGATAGAAAGCCCATACTTTAAATGCCACATCTTAAAATATGTGTCTAAGACAGTGCATTAAGACATTATTACACTATAATTAAACCAGTGCATACTGAGACTTTTGTTGTCATTCCAGCCACTTATTGGGATGTTTTGTTATCTAGTAAAATCTCCATTATGTTTAAAATTTAAGTCACTTCCTGGTTTAAGAGTTATAACATTGTGTTATAGCAATATCTTTTTAAGTATCTGCTACCTTCTTCTGGCTTTCTGGATTTAAGGGTTACAAAAATACTCATACTTGTCTATGAAGTCTTACAAAATGAAGGAAGACTGGCCTTATGTCACTGTGAAAGTGGGTGTGGTAAGCATTGTGAGTGCTGTGATTTCCCCATTTTTCTGAGCAAATGTAAAACCCTTGAAATGAAATACATTTTTTTAATACATTCTTTGATTGATATCATGCAAGAGGAAAAGGCAATAAAAAAAGAAAATAGCTTTTAAACTCCCCAGTAGAAAAGTGGGTTTGGGGCCCTATAGCTAATTTTTTACAAAAGGACAAAACACTTCTAAAATAAGATTAGGGTTCTGTTGAATGGAACTACTTCAGGTGTAATACCTAGAGAGACCTATGAAGAAGAGAAAGCCTCAAAGATTCTCAAATTGGAGTTTACAGTAAACAGCATGAGAACTAGATGGCTGTCCAGCAACACATTAAAAAAACAAAACAAAACAAAACTAAAAAAAACCACAAAAAACCAAAAAAAAACCAAAAAACCAAAACAAAAAAAAAAAACACAAAACCAAACCCACAATAGGGATGCTTTCCTTTCCCAATCAAGTAATTTTTTTTCAGTAACTGCTTGTTTTCTACCCTAGTCTGGACTTTCTGGCTAACTGAAAGAAATACATCTTCCCAAGAAATGCGGGAGACTTGCATGGCTCATTGTCACGTGAAAAATGAAGATTTCCTCAACCCTGAGAGTGAGGAGATTGCCTTGACCCTTAGTGTTTGATTGGTCTGTCAGTGCTCCAGGAAAGGAACCCTTGTACCTGACCAGTCTGTCAGTGCCCCTTTGGAGGAACCCTTCACTGAGAGGTGCTGTTGGACTGGAGGGCACTTTGACTTATTGAGGGACACACACCAACAGCACAAGAGAGGCCCTTCAGCAGGTCTTCCCACTTTATGACCCCTCAAGCAGGTCTTACACTTTGTTTGAGAATGTTTCTCGTTGCCAGGAACTGCCAGCACCCATGAAAGACTCACACGAACAGTTTACAGGATAACATTCTGTATTAATATAAAATTGTGAGAGCTTAAGGCTTGAGGATTTATGGTGAGAGTATCTGACTGCAAAAATGTGTTCAGAACAAAATACAGAGAAATTCTCATCCTCAGTAAAAGTATTGAGCACACACAGAATGTGGTTCAAACCCAATAGGTACCCCTATGGGGAAAAAACAGGTTCAGGCTGTTACAATTAGCCTATAACGAACCAAGCTTAAAGAAGGAGAACAATTTTGCCGCAGCTGATGGCTCATCAGCAGGACATCTCTTATCTCCCTTGGTGAATAGGTGCTGTGGAGTTTATCAGCTGCAAAAAATTGTACCATCAAATTCCCCTCCCTGCAAGAATTTCTACAGAGACAGGTCAGGGCATTTCCACTCTGCTCCACCCTCTGTTCTGTCCCCCCACCCCCGTAGCAAGTGCTTATAGTTGCAGATCATGTGTATGAGGAATCATTGTGGGATAGGCTTCAAACATTCCAACCCAATTCCATCCAGGGAGTAGAAGCAGCATTTTACCCTATAATTTCCATCCTCTTATTCCTAGTCATCTCTTCACACTCAGTAAGGACGTTCTTGTCAAACTGAAGCGTGAGAAGGAAATGTGCATGCCATGTAACCTGGGATGCATATCCTGGGATGAATATAGGGACAATTCCCAGATAGGTAAGGATGGCATTGCAAAAGTTAAAGTGCAACTGGAGCTGAACTTGTCTAGGATGCAAAGAATAGTAAGAGAAGAATTCACAGGCATGTTGGCCAGAAAAGGAAGATTGAAGAAAATGCACTCTCCTTGCCATAAGATTGCAGAGCTGGAGACAACCAACATGCCAGAGATACTCATCAATATTTTTTGTCTCAGTTTTCAATGGTAATTTCTCTTCCTGCACCCCTCAAGCCCTGAAACTCAAGAGAAGGAGTGGGGGAATGAAGTCTCTGATCACAGGATAAGATCAGGTTTGAGACCACCTGGAGAAGCTGAAAATAAAATTCTTAGGACCCAACAATATGCATCCCAGGGTCCTGAGGGAAATGGCTGGTGTAGTTTGTTAAGCCATTTTCTGTGATATTTAAACACCATGGTAACCAGACAAAGTCCTCAGTGAATGGAAGAAGGCAAATGTTTCATCCATTAAAAAAAAAAAAAAGGCAGAAAGGAAGACCCTGGGAGCTACCTCATTTTGTACAGTAACATCATGAAGCAAATCCTCCTGCAGGACATGTCAGAACATAAGAAAGACAGCCTCACCCAGAGCAAATCATCCCTGACTAATCTAGTGACTTTCTGTGACAGAGTGATGGAGTGACTACAGTAGTGGACTAGGCAAGAGCTACAGTTATCATCTGCCTAGGCTCCTGTAAAGCCCTTGATATGGGCCCCCACAGCATTATTCCCCCTATATTGCAGAGATATGGAGTTTGAAGGATGGACTGTTAGGAAATTTACTGGATGGTATCTACAGAGTTACAGTCAATGTCCCAATGTCCAACTGGGAACCAGTAATGGGTGGTGTTTTTTGAAGGCCTGTCCTGCGACCAATACTCTCTTTATTAATGACATAAACAAAGAGATCATCTGTACCCTTAGCAAGTTTACAGATGACACCAAAGCTGAGGGGTGCAGTTGATCCACTTGAGGGATGGGACACCATCTAAAGAGACCTTGAAAACTTGAGGAGTGGGCCCATGCAATCTTCACGAAATTTAGGAAGGCCAAGTGCAAATTCCTGGACTTGTATTGGGGCAATCCCCAGTATTGCTAGATACAGGGGAGTGAATGGATTGAGAGCAGGCCAGCGGAAAAGGGGTTGGGACTACTGACATACAAAAGAGTAGAGTTGGTAATGTGCTCTTGAAGCCCAGAAAGCCAATTGTATCCCATTCCACATAAAAAGAGACATAGCCAGCAGGTCAAATGAGGTATTTTTTAAAATGAAATAGTTAAAATAAGTTTAGTGACTAATTTATTTGGGGGACTGTTGCCTGAAAAAAAATACAAAAACCAAAACAAAAACCAAACCAAAAACCCAAAGAAAAAACCTTGTCATTTTCACATGTTATTTTTTTCCTATGGAAGACCAAAAAGTAGCATTTTTTGGCTTACATAAGGCTTATTTGTAAAGAGGCAAAAAGAAAAATAACTTTATAGATGCCTATGCTTCTAGATATCACAGGTTTTAGCTCTCCACCTAAGAAGAATGTAAGTTGCATGCCGAATCTTAACATATTGGTCCTGTGAAAAAGTTGTCTGACTGTCTCATTATATACACATATATCCAAACAATAATCAGGGAGAAAATTGTACTTGCAATCAAAAGTTGTCTTCATGGAGAAATGCATCCAAAGCTGATCTAAAAGAATACTTGGGTACACAGGAAGCTATTGTTTTGCCACTTCTGTCTCGATTACATACTTTTTTCACAATACTGTTTCAAGAAGTTAACTTGACTAAATTTTAAAATTGTTGTTCATGCACGTTTACTTGACAAAATTAAACTGAAATTTCTCAACACAAGACATCTTACATGTTTACTCATGCATGCACACACACATGCACACAGACGCAGAAGTCTGACCAACTGCAGCTGTAAGGTCAGATCCTCCTTTCCTTTGTCACTGAGGTTTACTAATCTGAAAGCTACTCACTAATTCCTTACCTCTGGAGATACTCAGTCAATGCTGAATGACACCAGGAATTGCCAGTCTCTAACAAAATTTAACAATTAAAATGTTATGTTGGCCAAACCCAGAAATTCCACTCTTACACAAGTAAGATCAGCAATGAAAGAAGGAAACATGAGACTTGTGGGCTGGAATGATGCACATGAAAAGAGAAATATAATGGAGAACACAAAACTTCTTTTAAAGCTTCACGTTTTAAAAAAGCATAATAAAAAGATAGAATGTACTATAATTTTTGTCTCAATACAGAAGACTTATTCTGTGTTTCCCTCCATTAAGAATATTTGTTTGAAGTACAAAATTTATAGTTTCTCTCTAATCAGAAAAAAAGTGTTTTTGCAGTCTAATGCCTCTCAACAGTTTTCCACTTGACAAAGTATGTCTGCTCTGAACAAAACCAATTCTGTCCAAATGTTAGCTGTCTCTACAACTGCTCAGAAGACTTTTAGACTTGCAGTAAAAATCTCAGTGAAAAACATAGCAATATCAAAGTGGTGAACCTGCAGTCTTCCTTAAAGTAACTGCATGGTGCTCTCACAGTAAACACTAATAAAGTAAATATCAGCATGTCTGAAACAAAAAAGCTGGAGATAAATAGCAGCTTGTAAATATTTGTCTACTGAACTTACACACTTTTATTTCCAAAACTTCTGGGCAAAAATGGGAACAGAACCAGTCATTTATGATCGCAAAAAGTGAAGGCCCAGAAAATTTCTAACTTTGTTTTTATAAAGAAATAAATTTTGGTATGACAGCACCATGCTAAATGGTTGATTAAAGACAGTAATTTACATTCCTTCTATATTTTTTCCTTACTTACCAGACTTTGATCAAAAATGCTACTTTTCATCTTGGTAAGTTTGAATGCTTTAATATAGTCTCAAAAAGTAAATACATATGCATAACCACATTGAAAAATGATTGATGCTAAAGGGGGAAAGTTGGATACCATTTGACCTGGGAAAATTCCTGCTATTAAATGTGTTTTAATCTACTTTCACTTCTTCTTCCTACAAATCAGATAAACTTTAAAAATGAGACATCTTTAGAAGAATTTAATAAGGAAGATATTCCTGCCTGGGTTGATTGTTTGTTTGTTTGTTTGTTTGTGGGTTTTTTTGTTTTGTTTTTTTGGGTTTGTTTTGGTTTGTTTTTTTGGTTTTTTTGGGTTTTTTTGTTTGGTTTGGTTTGGTTTGGTTTTTGGTTTTTGGTTTTTAATCACAGATTTTTCAAGAGAGTCCATGGACTTAAGCCTTCAATTTTTAACAGAATGTATGGAATTTACTCTGAGATAACACCTCATCTCAAACTATGGGTATTCTTCAAGTGATATGGTGTGCAAATTACTTAAGTTTCTAGGAGGAGTACATTTTGACTCACCACTCAGTTAATCTCTTAAGGTCTCGAAACAGAGAAAGCAAATATATTTCTTGGAAGTTTCACTTTGCAAGGTTGGCATATCCACTGCTGTGTCATCATCATAACATTGCATGACCCTTTCAAGAGACTAATATAGCCATGTTTCTTAAAAGACTTTGACTGAGCTTTGTAATTTCTGATCATTTCAACCATCAAACATAGTACATTTCTAAATGTGACAGAAGTATCTGTAGCTCTATGAAAATAAGGCTTCAATTCATAGGAAGTTCTTTAGGATTTGTACCAATCTGATAATATAACTTCCACTCAAATAATTGTTTTAATGATATTTGCCTAGAGCATCACTCTCCTGACAAGTCTACAATATGATGAAAACATCATGTTCTTCCCTCCAACTCATCCTTTCCCTTGCATAAAAGGAAAGCCTTTTGGGCGAATTACTTTCCTGAAGGATAATTCTCATATATTCTAAGCCTTCTGGATTAACAGCAGCTAATTACATGCAGGTTCCCAAGAAACCCACATTTTTTGATCCCAGCAATAATTGCAGCATAGTGATTAAAAGAAGAAACTATGTCCCGTAAACTCCCACAAGTTGATATATTAAAAAAACCACAGACATGCCACATTTACACATTTGGAGGACTAAGACAAATCCATATACTTGTCATATGCAATTATGCAAAAGCATACTAGAATTAGTGTATCACATTAGTCCCAAAGATTCCACTTTTTTAACACAATTATTTATCTACCTGACATGGCCCAGAAAAAGAAAAGAAATATATCAAAAATTACTAACCAAATATTACTATGATCAAAATTTTACATGGAGTTATATGAAAAGATAAATTTTAAAAGGAGCAAATATAATTATATACTAATAGATTAACTTTTTTTTAGTGTAATTTAAAATGTCCTATCCACAGAAAAATATTTTGAGTTTTAGCCTACTGATAAAGCTTAAAAAGCAATAAAAACTAATCCTTTCTCTAAAGAGAAACAGACAAGTTTTCCTTAATTTCAGAAACTCCATACTAGTACAATATCCACTAAGTAGTCTAGAATGTTCAGCAGCACACAGTAGAATTATCAGCTATTCAACAGTCTTTTTGGTTGAAGGTACAAGTTGGCACTTCAAACTCATTTCACAGCACAATATATTCTGTGTTATTTTACCCCTCATGCAGTGATTGCAGAACTAAATGAGAGTCAGACAACATTACACTGTTACATTACTTTTACTTTACACAGATAAAGGACTTCAGAAGATTCAAGGCAATGAAATATTGGGCCCAATTATGTGCTGTTCTAGAATACTTTTCCACAGTTCTGGACATATATTTAATCTAGGCCAGACACCATGGAGGAATATCCCAAGCATGAAAGGGTTGTCCTCAACAGAATCATAGCTACATCTTTGCCTCTGTTCTTTCCAATCTTACCTCCACATGAGCAGAGGTGAAGGCAAGTATGGCTTTTCTTCTTTATTTCACTGCAGATAGATCAAGATGACAAATGAGAAATTTATCTGATTTTTACCTTGGTCACAGTTACCACCAGAAGATCTTAAGAATCTGAAGGATCTGAGAGATTTCTGGGTAATAAAAAAAGTAAAATTTATATTCAAGACTGCCAGTTTCAACAGCAGGAGGGAATCAGCATGGAGCTGGAAATTATTGTGATTTGTTGGTTTATATCATCTGTAGCAAAAAAATAGAGGAAATAAATTTGAATTGCATGGAAGATAGCAATATAAAAAGCTTGTTGCAAGTAATTTCTGTTACAGGACATTGACCTTTAAAAAGCTATAATTTCAAATTACTCAATATTCTTATTCTACAGCTGTGGGCGATTATGTTCACTGCAGATAATAAGAAGTACTAATGGTCAACAATGTGTACTGAGCATAGCAGAATGTATTTGTGTAATATGGAGGAATGCAATTCAGTAGTCTTACTTCATAAGATTCATAAATAAGATTGGAACAATTTAAATATGATACAATGGACTATTTCAAGAATCCATGCGCATGTATCAGTTTCAACAGTATGCATTTTATGCATATTATTGCAAATAATGGTTAAAATGCATTTTATTAGAATGGATAGAGAAGTTAAAACTGAATAATATACAGCAAAACATGAAGTAAGCATAAAATAAACCTCTGAGATTTTACTCAACACCAAGGAGAACAAGGAGAATGGAAAGTTGGTGTCATGAAACATCAACATCATGAACTACATTTCTAGATTATGATATATATGTGATATGATGTATTGCAGTATGATATAGTATAATAAATAGCATAAAATAATAAAATACAGTTTAATAAACAATAAAGACAGGTGCAATTCCAAAGGCAAACAACTTGAGGATAAGGCAAAAGCAATTCTTTATAAAATACTTTCAGCTGCATTAAAGTGTAGAAAACAAGTAAAAAGTAAAAAAATAAATCATATACATAAATGTGACGATTTTCTCTTAAAAAGATGAGGACATCTCCAATGATTTCTGTGAGAGCTGACATTCTGTCCTGTAGGCCAGATGGACTTGCAGTCTATACTCAATAAAGTTTTGAATTTTGCTTATATTTTTGATCATCTTTACTAAATAAACCGTTCCAGAACATAAAACACTTTTTTTCCACTTTGTGAACTGACAAAATTAGAATAAAAAATTATGTATCCAGACAGTACTTATAAATATGATCTATAAACACTAATGATTTCTGTTTGAGTTTGTTTTTTGTTTTTTTTTTTAATCTCACTAAAATGTAAACAAAATCTTTATTATATCTTAATTATATTTGCAGGCTGGAATACTGAACAGTATTGCAGATTCACAGTATCACATTCAATTCCTCAAAGTTAATTAAAGAAACCCAAACCAAAACTAAATTACAGGAATTAAGGTACTGCTATTTCTGACTTTAAAGAACATAATATATGCTTTCAGCAAAACTTCATACCATGCTAACAGATAAATTAGAAACTTATAAATCAGATAAAGTGTCTGCTGAGTTGATGACTTCTTCACAGAATCATCTGTAAATTCACCTATTTAATCCATGATCATCTTTACCTAATTAGAGAAGTTCAGTGTAAATTCAATCCCTATAGCATGACAGGCACCAATTATACTTTCTTTTGAACATATCTTACTTTATCAAGTGAAAGTTAACAAATCCATTACATTCAAAACTTAAACATTTTATTACTACTTTTTTGTCTTGACTCTAAGGGAAAAAATATTAGATTTGGAGTAATTGAGGTTTAAATTTTCGTGAGAAGGTAAAAGGTGAAAATAATTCTTGTTTTCATCATAGTTGCATATATGAAAGCAGTTTCAATTTTCAACAACTGAAAAATAAATAATTTTGTCCTTAGCAATGAGTACGTAAAAAACAAAATTCCCCTCTCAAAAAATGCTTCAAAATACAAATTGGGCTTTCCTATGCCTAAAAAATTGCCCACATTAACATTTTCTTTTTCTGAAATTTTTTTTTTATAGAACAATTTTGTTACTCCCCTTTTGTAATGATTATTTATTTACACAGCTGTGAAACAGTAGTGCTGAAAGAGGCCCTAAGGTTCAATTAGTTCATCCCTTGTCTTGGGGAATGTTTTACCATTATAGCTGTCATTCTGGGGAGGTGACTATTTAATTCATTCTTTAAAAATCTTTGCAAAGGAGGATGAAACCTCTTTTATAGTCTATTCCAGTGTGATGTCATCTCTTAAGAGGAAATCTTTCTAAATAGCAGATCTAAATCTTCCCTCCTGAAGTTTAAACCCCCTAGTTCCCATCTCACTCTTTGCAGGCATGGTAAACAGGTTATACCTCATGCCTGTTTGCAAGACTATGAGGTATTAAATTGTTGCTTTCTTCCCCCTGGGACTTATGATTCCGGTTGACTTCATCAGTCATACTTCCTGCGTCTTAGATGATTTTCCTCTTTCATGAGTTCCTGCTAAATATAACTTCTAAGGTGTAACACACCAGTTCTAATACACTTATATTTGTCTATAAATGTATGTTTAAAAATGTTTATGATTTGTGGCTTAAGTACACATGGCTTGTATACTTGTTACTTCATGGCTCCTATTGGAATTAATGCTGGGTCTCTAAAGCATCAGAGGAGACCTCCATTTGGATAATCTTGTAAAAGCATGTACACTCACATGTAAAGAACAAAACATTTAAATTAGTGATGTTGTTTCTTTACTCCCTATTTTCTCTTCACATAAGGTGTGAGCTGCTGGGTGGGTCCGTGTGTGGAACAGCCCAGGCTGCACAATGCTGCACACAGCTGTTCCAGTTGGCTCCCGCAGCCCCACCACAGGTTTTGGGGTTTTTTTCTCAGTTTCAGAACAAACTGAAAATAGGTCAAAGATGTAATATTTAAATCTATATTTGGAAATAAATCTGATCCATTAAAGCTATTGGCAAGTTGTAGTGCGTGAAGACCATGTCTTGACCCTACCTCCTCTAGAATTTCTACCAGCTGAACATCTCTGTAACCAGGAGTGGTAGCTATATTTGTTCTTTTATATATCTTCTCCACCTGTTAATTTCCTATTTTTTTAGTTTTGAGTAACTTATAATTGGATGGGCTTGCACCTTGCTAAATTGAATGGGCTAAGTCAATGCTTTGTGAAATGTTTTTATTGAATGCTACTCCAATTTTTGCCAAAGTTTTCTGATTGTCTGAAGTTGCTAGTAATGTGGGATTTTTTTGTTGTTTTGACCTCTTGAGAATATCCTGTCGTTATTTCTCTTGTGTGTCTAACTCAGAGTAGAAGAAAAAAATAAAAGTCCCTTAAAGAAACTAATTGTGAAAGTTTTTGGGTCCTTACCACTTCTCTGGCTCAAAGATACATTTGTGCTGTCTAGCCAAATAGACTTCATCTCTTCCAAGAAGCTGTTAACCTTCAAAGAGAATCCCATACTCACAGACCCTGATATCAACAGCACTGTACAAACAGTTATTAAATGCAGAATTTGTCAATTCCTGTTCAAGGCATTCCACCTTATCAGCAGAATTGAAGAGAACATTGTCTGGCCCTTCCATGTATTTTGAGTACTGCATGTCTGAGGTTTGATGCTTTCCAGATCACCCTGGCATGAGTAGCTGGGGTGAGAATAGATAATCACAACATCCAGAATATGAGGAAGCAGCAAACATTCCTAGATGACTAATCAGGTATAGCAAGCAGGGGCCTCCAATCATTTTTAGTAGTCCCCTAATACTGTTCTTCCCAGCTTCTTTCTAGAGGTCCTGTGTATCTCAGACACAGCCCCCAGAGATGTTCTATTTAATGACACTCCAAGCTTCTCTCAAACTACAATGGCATTTAATCCATTCTGTAGTTGCACATCACAGGGTGGGACAAGAGCATTCTTCCTGGTACATGAAGTCACTGGCTTCCAGCCTCAATCTTGATGGCAGTTTCCACTTTCCAACTTTACAGAAGCAGGCTCCTCATGCCCTTCTGTTGCAGGGAAAAGTTCAGCTTCTTGAAGCTGCAAGATCTTAGAGTAAATCCAATTGTTCTTTCTCACCCTCTCTGATGCTGCATAGCGTTATGACCTCTTCCCCACAGCTCTTTCATGATAGCTTCTCAAGAAGTGTATGCCTCCTGCAGACTAGAAGGCCACACATCCCAGCATCAGCAGCAAGTCTTATGCAATTCCTACTACCTGAGGTTTGCAGAGCTCATGATGCTTCTGAAACTCTGAGTCCCAAAGTCCAACTGGAAAGGGAAAGTTATTCCAGCATTGCCCAGGGACAGTTCCCTGAGGCATAATATCACCATATCTCAGGGTGTGAGTGTTGGATAGAGAAAATTTATGTCCTCCTGCTCTCCTCCTCATACTCTTCTGCACAAATGGTTATGTTTCAGAAGCTGTGCTCTAGACCAGGCTCTTTGATAGATTTCTCCAATACATGTAGGTTAAAAGGTTTCTCCATGTGTTAAAAGGGTGCTTGAGCCTTCCTAAAGTCTGCAGGTCCCTAAGGCTTCAGATACACCATGATCAAGGACAGCTGTTAGAATCTGTTAGAAGCTGCTTGAGCTACCCTTATCTTTAGTTTTACTTAGACACATAACACTGTCAAGTCTCTAAGTGTCACATCTACATGCTTTTTAAATATGTCTGGAGATGATGATTTAGCCACTTCCCTGGACAGCCTGGTCCAACACTTGAAAACCCTTCCTGTGAAGAAATATTTCCTAATACCTAATTTACCTCCCCTATGCAACTGGAGGTAATTTCCTTCCATCTTCCTTCTTGTTACTTGGGTCAAGAGACCAATACTCAGCTTCCTATACCCTCTTTTAAGGTAGCTGTAGAGAGCTTTAAGCTCTCCCCTGAGCCTCCTTTTGTCTAGACTAAACAACCTCCATCCCTTCAGCCACTTCTCAGCAGGAGGACCCACCACACCCCTCACATTCTTCCAAGGGTTCCCAGAAGTTCACAGACACCAGGACAAGTATCCAGAAGAACAAGATGATTTAAAGATGATCGAGAAGATTCCAGAGTCTGCTGGGCAAACTGGCGTACCAACTGGGTGTCCCAGAAACTGCTCTGTATCAAAAGTATGCACTCTTGGAGGACCAAAGCTTGGGACAAAACCCAAGGACTGTGGCAAACTGATTGTGTAAAACATCCTGTGGACCACTTCCAGTATCAAGAGTATTATCTTTCTTCCCTAGTACAGATTAAAAATAAATACTGCTTCCAGGTTTGGTAAAGGAACATTCATATTTCTGTGTAATATTAATATAAAAGCAAAAAATATATTAGTACCTTGAGGGATAAAGCCTGTCCTGTGTTTTTTCATGAGATGAAGAGACTAAAAATGGAAATGAAAATAATTCTATTTCAAGGTAAAATAATGTCTTTCTGAGAACTTCATTATGAGAAAAATAGGTATTCCTATTGCAGCTCTCCATCTGCCAAGAAGTTACCTCTTAGTTTGTGCAGGCAAAAGGGCCAAAGTCCTCCCCAAGAATTAAAACATGATTCTCAAGAACCTTAAACATATCTGTATCTAAGGCTTTCTGTGCACCTTGATACAGACTTACATAACTACCTTTAAAAACTCTTTAGTCTCTACATTCCTCAATTTTGCATGTCTGTAGGATGTAAGAATTTCTCACAAGAAAGATGCAATTATGGTAATAGCAAATGTGAGGATGTTCAACAGCAATAACTTTTTACATAGAAAGCTGAAATATTTCAGTGGCAAGATGACTGACTTGCCTAAAAATTGTTATGGTACAACTGTTCTCCCTGTTACAGAGGATATGCTGTTATGCAAACCCCAGTTATTATCTGTGGTTTATTTAACTAAGTACAATAAAATATTCTTAAGGCATTTTGCTTTTTCTTTCTCCAGATCTGACATTGTGGGAGAAAATAAGATAATGAACATTTAAATTAATGCAGTATAAAATAGAGCAATTTAATATTTAATATACTAAATTTAAGAAAGAATCTATTAGCCAAAATTGAATTCAGCCCAATTAGTATTTTAATTTCCCTGTTTTCAACCTATAAAACTCTTTTTGTTTTTTCCAAAAAACAGCAAGACCAGCAAATTGGGAAAAAACACCCCAAACCTTTGTGTAGGACAAAAACAAAAGGGATGATTACTTAATTAAGTAATCTGTTTGTTTTTTTTTTTGTTCCCCAAAATCATTTGTTGCCTAATGATTCTGAGAAAGTGAGAAAGAACAAGACCAAAAGAAATACTAGTGTTTCACAGTAAATCTTTTTATATATCTACAAGCTGTGCTGTGGTTATACATGTGGCAAAGCATCTGCAGCATTTCGTAGGAGCTCTAATTGAGAAGGTTCATGCCATCAGCCTTGCCATGCAGCACCTCAACAGTAGGTGCGTGGAAAGCTGAGAAATACCACCAGTGACACCTAGGCTTCTGTGCTGGAGGAAAAACTTAAGTCACAGAATATTTGCAAAATCTTTCAAAACCAGGTCTCCATTTAGATATCCATTGTATCAGAAAGCAGCATTTTGGACCTACCAACTTTCACAAACTGTATTTAATAGTAGTACAGATGTCAAAGTAGAACAGTGTCAAAGACACAATTAAGGTTTGGCTAAATATTCAAAATTGGGATGTCTATCTAAATTTATGGCACCTTCTCCAGGTTCTTCCTATTCTCTGTCCCTCCCAGGTGAATTTCCTTCACTGCTCTCAGCTCCAGCAAACTCAATACCAAAATGAGTCTTTCTTCCCACTTTCATTTCTGCATCCTATTAGCTATTTTACCTTCTGCAATGTGGGGCTCAAGGAACAGTATAACCTGTAGCTGTGGAAGATGTGATGTAAGCAGTAGTACAAAGTTACACAATTTGATAGATATGTCTTTTCTATTTTTGGTTTTGTGTCTCATTTCAGACATTGTAGATGGATGTGAAAAATAGATATCAAGCAATGACGGGAAACAGCCATTGACAGCCTCCTGCAGCATCACATTACAACACAAGATGAAAAAGCTGATGGAGAAGTCTGCCAGGAGCTGGAATGGAATTGACACTAGAAACTTACAATGCTCCTACTCATTAGCCAGGTTTTCCCTGTCCTCAAAACTCTTGGCAATTGTGTCACATACGTGAAATGAGATTTCATAAGAAATTCAATCTGGGTAACCACGTTAGCACGCAAATCCCTTCCCTTTTAGATTGCAAGACAGGCCTAGACACTGTGTGACTTCTTAGAACTTGAACTCCTTGCTTCAATATAAGTGAGGCCTGACCTTCTGAGCCCACCATTATGAAACTCTATTAGTAAGATTTAATTAACTAAAATAGAATTGAAATTTTGGCAGTCTTTGAGATTCTACTACTTACAGCAAAATGTCACTATATTAAAAGTACCTACATTTGTATACTCAACATCAGAATGGCTGGACTTGAATAATTCAAAAATATAAATAAATTTCTCAAGATGAAAACACATTTTCTCACCACAGACAGAGGCAGCATGACTAAGTTTATACAGGATGTCAGACACTGACAAACATTAAGAAAACACAATGGCACAAAAAAAGCAAATACCAGCATTTCCAAATGGGGATTTTATGTGTGTGACTTTCAAGAGTCCTGCAATTATATTAATGAAGCTATCCGTTTGCAATATAATTAACACGGATACATTTTTATTTTTAACTATTTTATAGAATCTATGGCTTCTTCAGAAAACGTGGTGTAACATTTCTATACCAGAATACAAAACCTTAGTGTGTGGACAGATTAGATGTTTGCTCCTTCTCATAACTAAACCTAACTAAACCTAACTAAGCTTTCTCTGCTTGATCTATAAGTGTATAGTCTTTCTCCAGGTAAAATTATATTTATAAGATGAATGGATATCAGAAATAAATAATAGAAAAATATATTCCTCAGTCTCATATGAGAAACATTTCTGAGTTCCAGGAAATGGTTTTAAAACATGCGCAAGAAATAAGTGAAATTAAAGCTCTTCCAGAAATTTCTGCAACATACCTGAAATGTGAAAAGAAGAATTAGATAATCCAGAAAATTCAGAAAATTCATTACCCTTGTTAGAGAAACTATTTTCAATCTACCAACTCAGAGTAATCAATCCCAAGAAAAGGAAGACAGCAGAAGTATGTTTCACCAGCTGCTCCTTTAAGCAATTTAAAGAATATAAGTTATATCAATAAAAAGAACATGCCACTGCCTGCAATATCATTTTAATGCAACCATACTATAAATCAATTTAGCGCAAGCTAAGCTCTCAAGCAAGCCTCTGACATCTCTTTTTCTCATTGCAACAGTATTAGAAAATAACATACACCTTGATTATGATCTTTACATGACTGTAAATCAGGAGCCATTGAAATCAATAGATATATATAAACTCTGTGCACGTGTTCTAAATGGAGTGATGCACTTCACTTGTAAGAGAGAAGCAACAGTATGCTTTATTAAAGCAGTGAGTTAATGAAAAAATCGATGTTAAATTCAACAGTGGTTTAATTAGATTTGATGGCAAAGTACACATGATTATGTACTGCAGAGGGGAGAAGGTCAGATAATGCTCTCAGGGAGACCCTCTTATTGAGTGATGAGGTTCAGAAAGACCCATGGGGAGTTCCAAACTCCTTCTCAGAGAGGAGTCTAGGTGCTTCCTAATCCTAGTCCTAGATTTAGTCAGTGGTTTATGTCTAAAGGATTACATGTGCATAATCTTAGATAAGACTCCAAAGATTAGCACACTGCCAATCACTTACAAGGGACCTGCAGTGGCACAAAATCTTTCAAGCCTAAGGAGTAACCTGGAGAGCTGTCCCTACTCAAGGGAGATCCCAGCATGCAGCCCCTGCTGTGCCCTGAGCTGTCCACTACTTATGGAGTGAGAGTATTGATTTAATAGTGGTATCTACATGCCAGCAAGGCACCTGGGTCAGTGTTCCAAACAGCCTTGGCTACCATGTTGTCATCCCTACCCCAAAGTCCACTATAAGGTGGATGCAGCCTTCACAACCCCTGCTGGTAGCTGTGGATTAAGTGAGGGGAGGGTGGAGGAAGCATACTGTCACAGCATGAGCTTGTTCCAGTCTTTATTCACAATAAGGGGTAAAAATCAATTGATCAAACCTTTTTTCTGTGCAGGATAGCTAATATTTTCCTATGGTTTATATAATGTGTTTTTTTTTCTCTTCAGTCATATGTTAGGTTATGCAATTAAATATATATTTTCACAGCATCAAGCTTGAAACTGAGACCTGAAATAGATTATTTGTTTTGAGGAGTCTATAACCAACACAGAAGTATTTACACTAACTTGTATTTACTTTAAAAAAAAAAAAAAGAAAGAAAAAGAAAGAACTTTGTATTCATCAAAGCAGCAAAGGTTCATGTAATGATGTGTATATCCTCTGTGCAGTGACAGTACACTCAGTGTTCACCCACAAACGCAAATACTTCCAGGGCTCACAACCCAGAGTAAAGGTGAAAGTAGACTATGTGCTCAGACCCTGATTATCTTTTCATCACAAAACAAAGAAGTCCAAATGTTGCTTTAAGATGCATTTTGTGACAAGGACTCCAGCAGAGGTGTAGATGCGCATGGAAATTATGGGAGCTAATGTCCATGTCAAGTCTCCTAAAATTGTGTGAAGATGTTACCAGAGACAATCTCTCCTTTAACAGACATGAGGAAGAGTCAGACCAAGTTGAAGCATTTTTTTTTTTGTGCAGCACGCACCTGAATCCCTTGATCTATATGCGTGAAAACATTTAAAAAAACCCTAAATAACAGCATTGCCTGAACATTTGTCATAGCAATAACTAGTGTGAGTCCGGAAGAGGTACTTGCCTCATGGAAAAGGAGAAAATCTTTACAGAACTTCCTGAAAGGGTTCTATTTCTCACTGAATTGTCTCCAATAGAAGGGCAAATCTGAAAAAAAATTGTGCCAGAATTTAAATTCTTCTCAGTGACACAGAAGATAAAGTAGCTATGTTGAGTTACACCAGATACTAAGAAGATTATAGAAGTGGAAAATACAATTATTAAATTTGTAGTCAGAAAATTCAGACATTTCATATGGCTCTGAAACTCACTGCAGAGATGTACAGCAATTGCTGGAAGCTGCCAGGAGACATCTCTTTGTCTAGAAGTCCAGGGGACTTCAGTGAGCACACATCTACATCCATATATTTGTTTTGATATTTCAGTTGCCATGGGACAGGATATTATGGAAAATAAGAGAGCCATTAAATATCAGAATAATGGTAGAGGTAGTCATTTATCTGAATGCATATTGATGACATTCTTATGGATACTCTCTTCTTTATCTTTAACAAAAATAATTTTCTTTTATAAAAACACTTAACACTTATGAGAAAGAATATTATTAACAGCAACCAGAAAATATATGTTAATATCAAATTATTGATTGGGAGCTTGAGCTGAGGTTTTTGGACCTTTTAACACAAATAATGAAAAGATGTTTTGGTCTGACCCTAAAAGCCAGGAAAAAAAATTGCATTTTCATTAAAAAAAACCCAACCAAAAGACAACTTCATGTTTAATAAGGCACACCAGCACTAGGCAGATGATACTCTTTTCCTACAGCTAGAACTGGAAAAGAAAAATAATCAGCTTAACACGAAATTATATTTGTAACTATATTTTTACTCTGCATTCATCAATCTTCCACATAAATGCTAAAAGTTTTGCTTCGCTTTCATTTGAAAAATAGTTTACATTCTAGAAATCCAGGTAGGTGGAAGATAGTCTATTGTCTTCTTTATCCCAGTTTGATAAAGGATGATATTTTTTATCTGACCATCTTAGTTATTTGCTATCAAAAATGACAAGATACAAAAATGACCCTGTGCTGGTACTGTCAGGTGCAGCAAAAAAGGTATTGTAATGATGCCCATGCTAAAGGAATCTGCATCAGACAAAAATTATGTTTTCAGCAAGACTTCTGGATCTTTTGTTCCTATATGTTTATTGCTCAAGGTCTTCATGGTTGATGTTGGAAAATCAAGACATATAGGAAAGGTCCAGCTGAGTACTATGTTTCAGAGATTTTTTTGGAGCAGTGGCCTTTTTATCATTTTTAGTTTTCTTAGACATTGCTGTAAAACATGGCACCATTTTTGATTCATGTACATGAACTTTCCAATCACTTTATGTAAAAACCCATAACAAAAAGTGATGGCTAAAAAAAGATTGCCAAAATTAAATAAATTACACTTTTTTTGCTGTGATTTTTTTTAATCAGTGGGCGGCTGCTTACATCACAAGATGACAAAATACTCTTGCCTCCTTAAACAATGGTCTAAAACTGACACAAATACTGTAAATCCTGAATAAAATCTTCATAATTAGGACTGCATATGCAGTTTTATTGTTTCCAGTGTATCTGGCAGTCACGACAATGACAGCTGAAAAAAGTCAAAGCAAAAGGAAAAAAAACAGAATGACAAAATGCATCCAGAGATTATCAGAAATATTTCCAAGGAATGCTCAATATCATGAGAACACAGTACATTTCCAGATGCATTTTCAAGATTAAAGCATTGAGTGCCTTAAGTGAGTACAACTTAAATCCTGGCAGAAATATGTAAATTCATGCAGAGAGGGTCATAATACTGCAGGGAAGACCAAATCCAGATTTTTATGAACAAGGATTTATATTACATGCTCACACTATTAAGAGATTAATTTCATATACAAATCATATAAAAAGAGATAAAAAAATAGCTTTGAGAAATTAGACAAAGACTATAATTAAACCTAGAATTAAAAATAAAGCAAATTATACAGTATGTATGAGAATACAGTTCCTTCTGAGCCTGGAATCATCTTCCATTTTCTTTTCTAACATGTCTAAAGACTTAGCCCCGATGTCTCACACTCTGTTGAAGCTGCAACTGAGGGAGAAGAAACAACTAAATCATTCACCTGAGTCATGACATAATGGGATAGTAACTGGCACAGGCAAAGAGCAAGCCATACAACCAATATATGGGCTGGCAGTTTAATGGCATTTTTTAAAACACCAAATCATATGCAAAAATTAAAAAAAAAAACACAAGGAGGTTAGTATAAGGTGTTGCTGTTTGTTGATTAATTCATTCCCACTGAACCCCCAGAAATCTGCCAGCCTTAGAGTATATATTCACTGTTACACATGGTACCTTCAAATAAGAAAATACAGGGTTTTCTTGGATAAGGGCACTTGTCAATTAGTAAGAGTGGGAACAATTTTAAAGTAGGAGGAATTACAGCTTTCAACATCTACATGGAAAGACAGTTGCAATTACTTATAATAAGACAGTGACAGCAAAAATCCCTTCTCTGAGCAACCCTGAAGAGCCTGTTTTAAGGAGCAAAGACATGCAATATGCTGAATTGAAGGACAAGCAGAAATAGAATTCCTCAAAGATAAAATCTTACTGAAATGAGTTTAGCTAGTAAATGAATCATTGCATAAAACAGATCAACAAAATATTATGCACAAATACAAATTCTGAACTACCAACTTTGCTGCTCTCTCCTTGTGGGTGTAACCTTGTTGGTGATGTATGTATTCTATGACACATTACACACAGACGCAAGAAAAAAATTCTTAGAAAAAAAAAAAAAACAAAACAAAGCAACAGTTTTTCAGCTGTCTGTGACATGCATCTATTTATACTTCTTTGACATTTTGATTGAAGGAAACAGATCTTCAATATGAAAGTAGTGACTATAAAACATACACAAGAGCTGTCTGCATCCACCAAGTCAATGAGGAGTCTAAATGACAGACAATTCTTTTGCTCGTTGTTAGATATAGACCATAAAGTGGTGTTTAGAACACTTTCACTTCCAGTGGAGTGGCTGAAAAGTTAGAAAGAACCTTTATACAGACTTTTGTGTAAGGATGAATGAAGGGCAAACTAGAAGGCTTCTCACAGATTCAATTGACCACTTGCAGTTAGACATGGAAATTGATATAAAATGGTCTAAACAGCACAAACCAGAGCTCTTGCACTTGCAAGAGATGGAGTAGAATATATTTTCTGCATCCATTTACTCCAACAACTACTTTGCCAGTAAACCTTCACATTTCAAACCCATTCTGGCATGACACAGATGCTATGAGCTGCTCCACTGGTGAGAGAGGGTGTCTGGGAGGAGGTCTGACTGAGGTCCAGACACCCTGCAACAGGAAAAGCCATACAAGGAGTGGATTAAGTCACTTGGGCTTTTTAGCCTGGAGAAGAAGAGACTAAGGGAAGACCTTATCCTGATCCACAGCTTTCTCAAAAGTAGAAGTGGAGGGGCAGGCACTATTCTATTATCTCTGCCACCCAGTGACAGGACCCAAGGAAATGGCATGAAGGTGTGTCAGGGAGAGGTTAGCTGGATATTAGGAAATGGTTCTTCACCCAGACAGTGATTGGGTACTGGAAAGTCTTCCTAACGAAAGGGCACAGCATCAACCCTGACAGAGTTCCAGAAGCATTTGGACAATACTCTTGGACACATGGTGTGACTCTTGGGGTGGTTCTGTGCAGGGCCGGGAGCTGGACTCAACAGTTCTTGAGGGTCCCATTCAACTCAGGATAATCTTTGATTCTTTTGAAACAAACACCTCCATCAAGATTTCCCAGTTACTTTTGCATATACACTACAGCTTAAATATGAAAATATTATCTATTTTCCAGGTTAGACATTATGTATAGCTTATTTCCCATCCACACGATGTAAACTTTGTATAGAATAGCCAAATACAAGAACACATGAAAAAGCAAATATTAATCTGTAAAACATTATGCAAGGAGTCCTTTGGATTAACCCCTATTCAGAAAAGCAGTGTTGTCTAGAACTCCTTAAGTATGTACTGTAAACTATGCAAGTTACTGAAAAATATTCTTAAGCACAGCAATTACTTCCTCATGACTTATCAATGCAACAGCTTCAAATCCCAAAAAAGAACTGCTAACAGATAAGAGGTCTGATATTACCAAGAGAGTGATTCCCTTTTATTTTACTCAAGATCCTGTTTGTGGACAAAGAGAAAGTGCAACTCTATCTATCTATCTATCTATCTATCTATCTATCTATCTATCTATCTATCTATCTATCTATCTATCTATCTATCCTTAATGTATTTTTGAAATGTTTCAAAAGTATTGGTCCACTCTTTTATAGAAGAACAGAAAAAAAATTTACAATAATTCTATGCTGAAAGAATCTCAATATCAATAATACAGCTAAAATTGCAATACATACTTTCCATTTCTATCCTTGTTTTCTGCTGTTCTTATTATCCTTCCTCTGCTTATCTGGGTCTTGAGACTGGTATTGTAGCCGGCTGAAAGATGTTTTCTTAACATACATTTACAGATTTGTCTTTCTTAATTTTTTACACCACTGTGTTGCATTCAAATTTACTATATATAGCAGATATCAGATACTATTTGTGTTCTCTTTGTTGCCCCTAAAACCAATTATGCTAGCCCTAGGTCTGCATTTCTTTTACTGACCACTAGTGATTTATTGGTAGATGTGGGATCTCCAGTGTCAGCTTGTGTCCCCTCTCTTCTCATCACATTCCTCTTCCCCTCTACAACACATCTTGTGCCTCCACTTCTCAGGGCCTCTACAGTCATAACAGACCTGCATTTTTCTTCACTACATTATTGTGTTAGAGTTGTAAGAATCTTATTTTGGGTAGGTAAAATAAACATGGAGATATTCTAGATAAAATCATGGTTGCAGCACATAAGATTAAATTTTTAAAAAATAAAGGATATTTGTCATAGACACATGGCAAATTAAAAAAAAAAAACAAACAACCCAAACCTGTTGTCACAGCTAAATCTAGTAGAACAAAGCTACAGTCAGGTTAAACAAAGTTCAGACAACAAGAAGGAGAGGCCTCAGCTCTGAGGCCTTTCAGATAGGCTGCAGAATTTATAGTCTTTTCTCCCAAAGACAGTGCCACATTACAGGAATACATGGCTTCCCTTCCCGTCCTATATCAGAGCAAAAGAAAAGACTCACACAGGGCTGCTAATTTGGATCTCTTTATGCTTCTGTTTGTTTAGGTAGAAGGATCATGTGTAGTAATACTTTGATATTTTGGCTTTTCATGTCGAATCATTTAACAAGATCAGATTAATTTTCTCAATTTATTAAAGGAGACAGTTGCCATTTTTCCATTTTACACTAACTTGAGTAACTACCTTAATATATTTGACCAATTAAGGAAAAAAATGTTAAAGACTGCTCTTTTTAGTCTTTGCTCTTTATCTGTGCAGAGAAAATGGCTACGGTTAGGAAAACAAAGAACCAACATAACCTATGATAGCCGATATTCCTGCTTATTCACTGCTTTTATTACAAATAAGGGAGTATTTCCCTGCTTGTTTGTTGGTTTTATTTTTTTTAATATAAATTTAATAAAATTAAAGTAATATATTTTTATATGTGCTGTCAAAAAGCCTGTATTGCCTGAAAACTATTAGCTCTTCACTGACTGAAAAATGAAGGAGGATCCCCAAGCTCAGAGTTCTTTTGTTCAACAGAAATTTTTACTACATTTGCCTTCAAAATAAATTTAATATTTGGTTCCTTTCTAGTAGACCACCAGAAGCTTTATCACAAAATTTAATTCAAGTTTTAATACAAAAACTCCACCATCAGACAAACCCAAAATGATTCCCAAAGAACTGTCTACAAAATTTAGGCCACAATGTAATCTCAAATTCTGGGGGTCTGTCTACTGAGCAGTTAGAATCATTGTGCTCTGAAGGAAGTTTTGTTGCTTTGTGTCTGCTTTCACCCAGCAGCCCTCGCACCAACACATAATGGAACTCCCATAAGAGATTTTTTGAGATCTGAAAGAGTGGAGTCAAAGAAAATATTACAGTGTTAGAAAAAGTACAAGTCAAAACAGTAGCAGCTTTTTAAAATCCCTGTATACAAGTCCAATTATGGATTTGTTGCATAAGCAAATGTATGCACATGCACAAGCAAATAAAATTACAATAAGGAGACATAATTCAGGATGGTTTTTGATCAAGAACATTCTGCAGTGGTGTAGCATTCAGTTCAAACAAACTGAAATACCTGAAAACAACCTTATGGCTTTACAACTGGTCTGTCATAGGGGCTAAGTGTTGCACACTCAAACTGATACCTCAGAAACCCTCATAATGCCTAAATATATGTTTCTTGATTGCATTTTCAAAATGGTTAAAATTATCAGTGAATCACTGACATTAGATGTTCGTTGATTTTGGATATATAATTAGGCTTGTAGCAGTCAAACAAAGGCTGCTTGAAGTTTTAGGTATGGGGGGGAGTTGAGTTTGATTGTTTCGGAAGGGGGTAGGTTTTTTTAGTCTTTGTTAACGAAGAGAGAAAGCTTTTGTTATCTTTCCACTGGTTTGGAATAGCATTCCTTTCAGCATACTGTATGAACAATGAAAAAGGCATTAACAAGGCAGGGAACCTCACATACATGTTAGTGGACAGAAGGCATAATGAAAAGATAGATGAAGAAATGAATCATAATGATTCTTCCACAGGAAATATCTTCAACTAGAGTCTAATCACCCATTTAATGTTGTAAGAGATCTTATGGTATGGTGAGTGATGTCTAATGAATAGTGATGAGATCCACCTCATTAATGGCCTTAGCAGGTAAAACTGATTTTTAAGCAGAATTGTTATCTTGAGAGATTGATTAAATTGATTCAAATTGAAACTGGTTACATACTAATTTGGTACATATTTTCTAGCAAGTAGTATGGACTGAATCAATTTTCAGAGCTGTAATGGCAACAGCAACTAATTTTGATTGTTCTCTGTTCGTTTCTAGATAATTCTCTAAAAAGTGATAGGTCAAGAGGCTTCTTTATGATGTAAAAATAAAGCCAGAACAGGTTGGGGTTTATTTAACAGTAATTTTGGGAGAGTTTCCTCCCTCATCTTTTCTGGTTTTGATGTGTCAGAAGTTATATTTTCCTTGGTCCTGTTACCATAGGATTGTTTGAGATCTGTGGTATGAAAGGATGCTCAGATGTCTCAGATTCTACAAGAATAGATGAGTTGATAAAAATATTAACATTTTTCCCTCAAAGATAACTGTTCTTACCCATTCATATTTTAAAAATCTAATTGAAACTCAAAATATTCTTTTCTGAAAACTAGGATTAAAAAAAAAACAAAAACAACAAAATCAACAACAACAACAAAAGCTTACATTACATCCATATTCATCATATCTCTCATCATTCACTTTGTTCTGATGTTTTTCCTGGCAGGAAAATGCAGTATCAAATCCAGGTTTTGTAGCCTTCCCTGTAGTCTTTTGGAGGCTCTACAAGTTCAACAAACTTTTCAGTGCTGGACTGGTACCTAAAAGGTATAATGTTCAAATCCTCTTATTTTGCCACTCAAAATAGTTTTTTCTGGAAAAAAGATTAAAGAACACAAAACCAAGCCTCCTTTACACTAAGTATCTCCACCGTTTCAAGGCTCTTCATATGCCATAAAGATTGGAAAGCCAATAAATAGCATTTTTTTCCTCCAAGAAACATATAGCCACATTTCAGTAAAATCAATTATTTGAGTCGGTTATGTCCATATTATTTTTTCTCTTTTGACGAATGATAGAAAGTCTATGGTTTTGTAGGACTGATTTCCAAATGAAAACAAATTAAAGTTGTAAAACACACTGGATTTGCCAATAACCTCACTACAAATTATAAACCATTCCTGTTTTGCCTTCAACAGACAGCTGAAAGGGTACCTTGGAAATTTAATCTGCAGAAATTCCAGCTAACATACCACTGATTCTAGTCCTGTTGCCAAGAAACAGTTCTCTTCTGTCTCCCTTGGTGCTAATCTCTACTTTTAGTACTGTTCCCCTATTCTCATTAGTCATGCAATGCTTCTTTTAAATGCTGAAGCCAGTGCTGAACATTTTGCCAATTTGTATATCTGGCAATCTTGAAAATGTGCACAGTATTTGTGCACAGCCTCTGCATTGACTACCAGGTTACAGCAAGTTGAAACTCAAGTGCACTAATGCATGAATGTTTTTATACATGTATCTACATTTCAAATAATTGCTTAAAAAATTAAAATTCTTTTGAAATTGAACAAGTAAGGTTTCCAAAGAGAAATGCCAAAAAAAAAAAATCACAGTAACTGAACTTATTCAGGACAGCTGGAATATTGCCTTTAAATGTATTTAATTCTGCACAAGATGTGAGTAAGCAAGGTAACAAGTCATTGTTAATTCCACAACTGAAAAGAATTCAGTCTATTTTACATTTGATAAGAGTAACAGTAGAGCCCAAATAATATGGTAGATATTTCTGAAATAAAGAATTGTATTTGCTAGTAGATGTAAGTAAAGATCATGTCAGTACAGAAAGTGTCTCAAAAAAACCTTCCAGATTAAAAATCCAAAGCAAACAAATACATCAAATGCCAAAAAAAAAACCCCAAAAAACCCAACCCAAAAAAAAAAAATCAAACGACTAGTCAATTGACTAGCTTGGGTTTAGTTCACTGCATTGTATACATGGATCCTCATCCAACAACATCATGGAGCAAAACATTCTATATTTTAAGATTACAAGTATAAAGGTATAAGTAGAAATGTAAAAACCTTAAGACAGTCTTTATTTTATATTACAACTGGTATATTGTAAATGTCAGATTCCTATTTTGAAGCTTAAGACAACAATACATCTTTTAATTTGAACTGAGATGCATTTTAATACAAATTTAAATATTTTCAATCAATATTTCATAAATAATTTTATGCACTTCTTCAGCTTCTTAGATCACTATTGAAATGTAGCCATGCCTACAAAATGAAAATCAGTGCTGCCAATATCAGTTGCTTGTGAACCTCATGATGTTCTGTGCTTCTTTTTCAAGTTTTGGTTATTCTCAGCTCTGACTTTTAAAAGAATTCATGAGTTCAGAGATAAGCTTGCTAATGTAAATGCTAGTGGCTGAGAAAGGAAGAAAATACATTATGGTCTCTATTTCAAATCTTTGAAACTGTGTGGAGGATGATAACAAGTAACATACCAATGGTCTAGAGAAGTGTTAAGATTTACCTTCTGGCAGTTTTCTAGAACAAAATGCAATAATGATTTTCCTTTCTCTCTTCCATATCTTTTCAAAGAAAAGCAGTGTTCCAGTTGTGAATATCGATCACAATTTTTTTTTAAACAACCATCTAAAACAGAGTATAAAGACATGTTGTGTCCCTTTGCTTTATTTAGCTTTGTAATCACTGAGCATTGCAAATTCCAGAATACTTCATCAATGAGCCACAGTTTGTATGTTAGAGTGAAAGCAGATCTAGAAGGGATTCTTTTTTTGCTTATTACAGTATTTTTTTTTCAAAATGGAAGACTAATTAAATCCTTAAATAGAACAAGATTTGCAACGAAATCTGAGTTGAAACTTAAAGGTGACAAAGAAAAATTAACAATTCTCCTTACATTAATGAAGTAATTGAAAGTATTTCATTAGTTGCTAGGCAAATGTATTGTCAGTGCTGCATTTCCCACAGATCGTTGTTCTGGCTACCATGTCAGCAGCATTAGCCATTTTAACTTGTTAGCTGCCTGCCAAATTTCCCTGCTGTAGCACAATTTAACATCCCAAGAATATTAATTATTCATATGCGTATTTGTCAAAGGATAGTTTTTCAGTTTTTCTTTTGATCCTCCAAAAAAAGTGGATCCATCACATCTGTAATGCAAAACAATTTTAGGAACAGCAAAATGGTGATCACTGCTTTGGTGGTGACTGTTCTGCTAGCAGACCACAGATGGCAGGAAAAGCCATCTAGTTGCTCCAGTTTACTGGGTAATTTCAATAAAAGAACAATTCAGGCTGAAATGGATTTCAGGAGATCTGTATTTCAGCTTCCTGATAAAAGCAAGAGGTCAGCCCAGGTTGCTCAGGGTTTTGTCTAGTTGGATTTTGGAAACCTTGAAGGCCAGAGACTTCAAGGTCTCTGGGGAGACTTTTCTGCTTGGATGTCCCCAGGGTGAGAAAGTTTTCCTTATATTCTGAGTAAAACTCATGTTTCAACTTTTATGTCATCAATTCATCTTCCTACCATGTACTTCTGAAAGAGCCTGTTTCATCTTCTTGCTTACCTCCTCTCAGGTACAGAAAAGCCGTACTGAAGGTGTCACTTTCCAGGCTGAGCAAGCCCATTCTCTCATCTTCTCCTTATAGATCAGGTCCTCCAGTTAAGACTATTTTGGCCCTCCACTGGTCTTTCTCCAGTCTTTTTATACCAGAGGGCCCCAAAAACTGAGCAGAGTATCCAGGTGGGATCTGATGAAAGCTGAATAGAGAGGGGTAGCCCCTCCCTTCAATGTCTTGGCTTTGTCACCATGACTACTTCCTCGTATGTTGTTGGTCATTTCCACAGCTGGAGCACACTGCTTGCTTATAATAGGCTTGTGTCTGCCAGGGCTCACAGGTCTTTTCCTGCAGAGATGCCCCTAATCAGGCCCAAGCCTGTGCCCTTGCACTGGTGCTTCCTGCCCAGAGACAGTCCTTGATATTTGTCGTTGTTGCATTTCATGAGACTTTTTTGTCCATTTTTATAGTATGACTAGGTCCCTCTGGATGACAGCTCTTATTTCCTCCATATTGACTCTCCCTGTCAGAGTGCTATCATCTACAAAATTGATGAGAATATCCTCCATTGGCTCCTCCAGATCATTGATAAAGTAGTTAAACAGGTCAGGTCCCAATTTAAATCCCTGCTACACCCCATTTCTTGCAGACCTCTACAGCTTGTCACGGGTCTCCAGGTAGATGATACATTAACCCACAACCCTCTGAGCCCAGACATGGAGCTGGTGCTCAGCCAGCTAGATGTCTGCCTATTCAGAGACATAGGACTCAGTATCAAAAGCTTTTCTGAAGTCAAGTTAGTTGACATTCATTGTCATATATTAGATAACCTACTATATACTCTAGATAAACTCATCTGGGCTCCCTTTCACACAAAACTCAGACCAGATGATCTATCCATTCCCTGAGCAAGCTGAAGTCTTTAATGCCCCAGATACATATTCTGCTACTTCCTCAGTACTTTCAGCCTCACAGCCACTTCAGTTTCATGGGCACTACCCTAAAAGCTATGATTGCTTGCCTAATCCAAGCAGCTTTTCCTCTGCCAGTGAAGAGGAAAATGCCAGATATGTATTACCTCTGTTTGGCCTCTTCACTACCTGTATTAGTAAGTTATCCCAAACATCCTCCAGCAGTCTCCGTTGTATTGCCCTTCCAGCAGGTGTCAGAGAGGTTCAAATCCTCCAAGAGCATCAATCTGTTATCCCATGACTTCTTTATGTCATGTATTAAAGAAGTCTTTGCACACTTTGTCACTCTGATCTGGTGATCTGAAACAGTTCCATCATGTTATCACCCTCATTGGCCTCTCCTTAATTCATGAACCATAAGCTATTAACGGGTCCATTGTCCATCTCACAGGAGAGCTGATACACCCAGATTCTCTTTACTGTAGAGGGAAACTTTACTTGCCATCTTCCTTACTTTTCCTTTGAGTTTGTTTCCATTCACAGAAGTACTCCTTTTGTGCAAGCTGTCCTTATATATCTAATTTACTTCAACATTGTAGTTTTGAGACTACTCATGGAGCTTTTGCTCTTTCTGCAAAGAAAAGGTTTTCTTTCTTAGGCTTTCTTAGATCTTACTGGATCCCCATAGAGATGGGATCAGCACACCAAGCATAGATTTCTGTCCCTTGCAAGGAGTTTCCCCACTGCTATCTCCTGCTGCTTACTCCTGGTGGTTCAAGATCATAGCTGGCCCTGATACGTGACAAGATGTGACTTTCTGCCCTTTGCCTGCTACCAGGACACTTCACACCCTGCAGTTTCAGATCTCCAAGGGAGGAGATGGTTTCAGTCAGGAGTTAATGGCCTCAGCCTTAGACCTTGGATTCACTTGAGCAGAAGCATCATGCAGTGAGGGTTCCAGCCTTGTCTGCATAAGGCCTCAGTGAAGATTCTATCAGTCGTTTACCTTCCCTGGTGCTTCACAGTCTGATCAGGTCCACCCACAGCCCCTTCACACGGGAGCAGCCCGTCAGCCAATACACACATTTGCCAGGCAAGGACACCCTTGCTGTGTCCTCTGCCCCAGGAGAGGGACTGTGGGCAGTCCCATATCTGGGGAAGCACATCCTCCTCCCTCTTGGCCAGATCTGGTCAGATTCAGGCCTTTGGTGTGCCAGGAGGGTTGCTCCAGTATCATGTGGTGTGGAATCACCATTATTGAGCTGTGCCATCTCCTCCAGTGGTGTTTTTCTTCTCTTCTGGATGAATTCTATTATTTGCACTCAGAGCTGTGGTCCAAAGTCTGGCAGCTGTACAACTGCTTTCCTGACATAGGTGGAGGAGGATCTTGATGCTCCCTGACCCCTAATCTGAAGTGAGCTAGAGATAAACAACATTATTTCACTGAAATGAAGGAGACTACAGACTCTGAGAGATTAGGATCAATTTTTTTGGAATGTAGATAAGGTAAAACAGTAGATAACTATTCCTATCCTATTCATTTGCTGCTTACAAGAATTTATCAGCCTAGCCCGAAATAAGTATTCATGCCAGGCTATCATCTTTTATAACGGATTAAGCTCTCTGGTACCACTGCTTTTTATACAAAGGATGTAGGATAAGGGCCCCTATTGAGCTCAAAGACAAATTAAAATGTGTATCACATTATATTTATATTAGAATCTGTCCTGGTTTAGGGCAAATTTGGGAGGAAATCTCCGAATGGGGTTCCTCTGAAAAGCAAATCCAAACAGCCCCTCCCCCCAGCCGGTCCGGGGAAATAACTCCCTCAGAGAAGAGTGGAAAAAGCCTTATTTATTTAACAAACAAAATGCTCACAAGCATAAAGAATGAATAATAATAACAATAATAATAATATGAAACAATAAAACCTCTCGCTGCTCCGAAGAGAGATGGCAAAACTGAGAGTCCGTGCCAGGAGTCTGTTTATCAGTCCCTTCAGTGCTGGAAAATGCCGAGCCCCGGCCCGGTGGGCCACGGGTGCAAGATCCCGGTGCTCCTCTGGGCTTTTCAGTCCAGAGCAGATTTAAACAGTCCCAAAGAAAAATAAAATAGGAAAAAAAACAGTCCAGGAAAGCTTCTTTGCCTCAGCTAGCTAGACTAACAAAGGGGAAAAAAAAACTCTCTCTGGCTGCCCTCCGTGCATCCGACGAAGGAGAGGAAAAAAAAAAACCACACAGTCCCAAGGACGAGAGCAGATTCAGAGGAGTGAGTTTGTTTCTCAAAACAAACTGCGCGCTTCTTCTTTCCCTGCTCACTCTCAGAACCAGTCTTAAAGGTACAGAACACAGAACAGACGATTTGGGGATACAGGTATCATAGTCACCCTAGGACGGAATCTTTTGTACATTTACCTGAGAGGGACAGCTATCTCTCTACAAGAAGGGTATAAGTGCAAGGGATACATCTCCACAGGACTTCCATGATGGAATTGGAAGGTTATTTATAGTAAAGAATAAATGTCTACATGGTGTGGCAATGGCAAAATATTGCTGTGAATTAGAGAAATAAAACATGACTTCTGAAGATGAAAGGTAAAAATGAATAAAGGCATTTACAACAGATAAAATACAGGAGGCCAGAAAAATAATGATGTGTAGTTATTGTGAATAAAATCATAACTGTAGGAAAAGTGCAAAACTGACAACTAGATACTGAAGTGCTGAAGATACCAGCAATAGATTTTTCTCAATAGATTAGCAACTCCCACACACAATTTTCATGGGATAACAATTCAAAAAGGACAGTCAAGCTCCTTCCTTTTCAAAAGGTTAACCTCTAAAAAGAGTCAGAATTTGCAAAGCTAAATTAGCCTTTTTCTTACAATAGGATCTCAGCAATGTATAAAATAAATTCTTCAGCTTAAAATGGAAGAAAATATATTATAATGCAAAGCATAATGCCTTTGCTTTATTTCAAGGAGTCTGTCTTTACCAATGTTTAAGGGGAACAAAGAGATAATCCAAATTATCATCTCTATTCATATAGTACATATGTGTTTTCCTGCTAGGAGTGGCGTCAGCTTGTGGATCCCACTGCTGTTCTTAACAGCTAGGAGGCTGTAAAGATTAATTTGGGTTTTATTCCCTGAAAACACTCATCAAACTCTACCATACACTTTTCAACACCTCACATTTGCACCAAAAAACTGAGGAAAATGACCCTGTAGAAGGGGAGCTGAAGCTTGAAAAAGAAAACCAGTTCCCTTCACACTCACTTGCCAAGGCTGAGAGGCACCAGTACACCTATGTCCAAGAGCTCTAGCTGAAACTCACAGCAAAGGCATATTTTTGAACCATCCTAGTCTAATCTGTATTTTGTAGTTTTTTCTTAGGTTGTCTGTCTTGTTACATTTGGATATGGCTATTGTACCTTCAAGGTGCTCACAGTCATCACAAACTTCTTTCCATCCTGTCTTATGTTTCAGTCATTTGAATTTCTCTTTTTTTCTTTCCTAGAGACAGAACAAATAGTCAGGGCTCCAGCTCCAGTCCTTTCCCTTTCCACAGATATCTTAGGATAGCCTGCGTCTGAAAGTCTGACCTTGATTTTCATCACGTGGAGGCAGTCTTGTGTTTTCCATGAGTGTTTTCAGTGTTATATGTCAGCTTGTGATCTTTGTGACCTGCTGCTTAAAGCATTGTCTTCTGCTACAATTCTTATCCATGCTTCCCTTTTTCTGTTTTTTCTAGACCCAGGCATACTCTTTCAATCTCCATACACAGCAGATTTTATGTTTTTATTACAATTCTGTGAATCACACAAAAAATATGCTTGATAAAAGTGAATTACTGATAGAGCTCCTTACTGTAGATAAATGTAGGAGACTAACTTCCAGCTTTATTTATAAAATTGACAAAATGCACGTGAACAGAATTAAAATCTACAAGAAAACAGGACCTCCAGTTTTCCAAATTCTCTTGCCCTTTTTTACTGAAGGGTTGATTTGGAAACAATATTCAAAGAGAGAATAAATGCAATGAAAGTTAATAATATATGAGATTTGAACATATGAAAAAATGAGATAGATTTACATTGCTCCAGATTATTAAAAGAAATATTGCCAAATATTATGGCTGATGATACAAAGTGCTTCTGGGGATTCAAGCAGGCCACAATTTCCAGTCTTTTCAGTGTTGAAATATGGGGTTCATACATGACAACCTTGGCAGATCTCACCATAGAGGAAAGCATTTATCAGGACAGTGAGGAATTTGAAAGTATTTTTTTGTTCATTTAAGATTATCAGGGAAAGAATTTCCACATTAACAGCCAAAATTAGGATACAGTTTGACATTTGAGGTTCTGTTAAAACAGAATGACAACAGGTGGCTGATTTTCTGGGCCATACCAGCCATCAGACCAGCCATCAGACACCTTGAATTTTATACCAAGTCAAAGTTACTATGAGCAGTGTCTCAAGCCTGAGACCAATATTTGGTAAAAAATACAAAGCTTCATGAAGGACATGTTGCAAAACCAAAACCTAAATGTAGATAGACATTGACTAGCACAATCTGAAATTCTTCCCTACTCTGCTGTTATCCTCTGAGTCCAAACCAAAAGACTTTTCCTATGGTGGTGATATTGAACTTGATGATGGGTGATGAGTCCTTGGACCTAACTACTCTTTCCTTTGGTTTCACTAGATTTTAGCTCTAAAAGAGTTTCACTCTCTCTTTTTTTTTTTTTTTTAAACAAAACAAAACAAAACAGATGCTCTCTTACACGTAGTAAAGTTTTTGTTCACTACCAAAAAAGAACAATGGGATTGAACATTGACCTAAGAAACAGCTGCTGTACCTCTCAGTCATATTAAGGTGGTTCTATTCTGCATGCAGCCACATGAATTACCTTTTACTGCTGCTTACCATGCCATGCTAGCTTTTCATGTGCAGCATCATAAGGCTGTAGCATCTGGTATTTGTCTCTTGCACAGAGCCAAAGCCAAGAGCAAACTGTGGCTTATAGATATGTACCTTTTAACCTTGAACAGGTTCTGTTCCCATGAATTGGAAGAGGATAGTCAGAAGATGCATTTCACAGCTAGGAGTTTGAGAACACGGTGAAGGGGTCTCACCTGACATCTGTTTTCTGGAGACTGACTGTCACAGATACTGCTGTCACTCAGCTGTTTCCTTCATCTTGCAGGGGATTTCAGTGAGACAGTAGAAATGACAGAAGGAATCAGCTGGAGTCTAGTTCAGTTTAAACAGAGTCAGCAGCATCTGTTAGAATACCTTTGGAACAAAGGTCTGATTTCTAGCTCAAACTTCACAAAACTCCACAAACTGAATTGCTTTTGGACATGCTTGTAAGAAAATGCAACATTTAATTCAAGGTCACACTGAAGAGAATGGGTTAAGTCAGACTTTCAGAGACCAGTTCCTAATACTTCTTTACATATGAGTAACTTAAATGCTAGATAAAGTCCCTTTCTAGAAATTCAAAAGAGTATTACAGAATTTGATTGGTACTATATATTTAAAATGTAAAAAACCCAAATTCCTTTCTAAAAGAAGAAGCAGAATTATAGTAGAGCATATTCTTTCTGTTCCAAATCAACAAATCAGCAGCCAACCATAGAATTTTGGCCCAGAGACTAGTCAGTGTTCTGAACAGAATATCAAAAATACATGTAGTAACTGGGAAGAATTAAATAAATCAGAGGTATTAAACAGTGCTAGAATATGGTGCCATTAAAATAAGACAGACCAAAGAAAGAAAAGAATGTCTCCAGGATTATTGCTTTACTCAGGTTAGTACTTTAACTCCCTTTGAGATTCATATTCCAAAATTTGATCTCAGAATTAGATTTTGATAGCCCTTTCTAAAGAGTATCCCCTTCTTTAAATCTTAGAGAAGGTTGTTGGAATTCTCTGTTCAAACACAGAAAACACTCAAGCTCAGCTGCGCTCTTAACCTATGAGGATTCATAACTTCATCTTCCCCTGCAGTGAACAGCATTTTGGTTAACATGTGGCTATAGCCTACAAATTTCTCTGACTTTGAATGCTGATTGCACTGGTCTGTTTAGTAAAAACGAAAACCAAAAAAAAAAAAAAAAAAAAACCCAAAAAAAACCAACCACAAAACCAAACCAAAAACCAACAAGAAAGAGAAGGAAGTGCACTGATTCCCACTGCCAAGACCTTGAACATTTGAATGGTGAACAAGGCTACTCAAGCATTCAGAAAGCCTTTCTGCTAAAAGCTCTGAAAATAAAATGCTTATGGGATGAGACAAAGGGTTTAAAGGAGTTTCTTATATTCAGGCAGAAATCAGAAAATCCAGGTTACTTGCCTTTATCTGCTTTATTTCCACAAATTTGGAAAGGAATTGTTGATACTTTCAACCTTGTATGGCTTTTTCCAAAAAATATGCACCTTAAAGCTGATGAGAGGGAGTGCAAATACAAAGCAGTGGGAGTCATGTAATTTAACACAGTGAAAGTCTCCCATTCACTTCCTTTCCTTCATAATTTTGGTACCCTTCCTCAAATCTTGAACCAATTATGATGATTCAGCCTGTGTACACCTAATTGATCATCCAGATACTCAATCAGACCAATATGCAAAAAGGCTGCATTGTCAGCCTGCTTTTTCTTGGTCCTTATTATCCCAGCAGCAGGAGGGTTTTTTTTTTCCTGTTTGCTTCTCTTTCCTGCAATTTTGTTTGAATACTTTTTTCTTTTCCTATTCTATTATAATAATTCATCTAGTAAAGCACATTACATCTATCCTCTCTCTTTTAACTCTAGTATTTCTACATGTAGGAAAAATAGCTTATCTATCAGAGGATAAAACTATAGCAAATGTATTATCTTTTATGTGTTTCTGTATATGAGTTTATCAGAAGGAAAGGGTTTAAAGTGTGCAAGCTTATGAAATTCTAAGCAAAAAGGTATTCTAACTCATCACAATTTTAAGCTATCTTACCTATGAACTAACAATGAATACAAAAAAAAATCAACCCACAGGGCAACTTCTTCAAGGTTATAAGAACTTGAAACTTATAGCCAATGAACACCTTTGCAACCATAGTCACCATGACAGAGTAAATACACTGAATTCTATTGCATTTCACAATCAGAAATATGGAGAAAAGCCATGGAATAGCTGCTAAAATAATAAGCTGTAACACCTAAAACTAGGAGACAAGATGTGCTGAAGCAGAACAAAGAAAACAAATAAAAAAAGATTAACTTCTCTGTCCTAGAGTTATCACAGCTCCCACCTAAATACCCACATCTTAAAAACACAACTTACATTGCAAACTACTTTAAGGTCTGTTTATGGTACATTTCAGCTGTCAATTATCCCTGAGCAACTGACATTGACTAGGTGATGTGTACATACAATATGTTCAGCAAACCAAAATATATTGCAAATAGGAGGGAAAAAAAATCAGAAAACATGAAGAAAATGTTGTCAGGTAACATTACTGACCTTTTCCTGTAGCAATATGTTTTAACTTACTATACCTGTAAGTTACCAGTAATGGATAAAAGTGGCACTCTAAGCAAGATGGAGAAAAGAGTGTTTCTATAATACTGGCAATAAAGTTTAGAGGAGGTTTGCATAGAAACAGAAATACCATAGAAATATTATGGTTATAAATACACCTAGAAAATATGTTTTATTTATGGGGCAAGCAAAAATTACATTTGGTCCTATATTAATTTATTAACTTTTTAATTCATTTGTTATATCATAAAAGTCAGCCATCTGGTTCTTTATTTTGGTGAATAGAGATGGTCAGCTTTAAGCAATAATTGTAAATGTGTTTGGCATGTTATTTATAGCCACCAATGATACAAAGCAGAGATTTAAATGATGGCAATAACTTCAAAACTCAGTCATGAACTTTAAATTTTTACAAGCATCAACATAGATTCAAAAGCATATTTGTCTCCAAATGGATATTTACATTTGAACATGGATTCCCTTTTCCATGCTGATTTGTTACAAACATTGCATTGATAGAAAAAAAACAGTTTTTTGTGACAAACATAATATAGCAACCATATTGGATCATGCAAGAGAAGTTATATGTAAGGTCTTGTCCACTGAGAAAGAAATCATTAATTTAAATAATTTATTATATTTGCCTTATGTGGCAAGGTTTTAGTAGCAGGAGGGTGGGAGGGATTGCAGGGATGGCATCTGAGAGAAGATACAAGAAGTTATTCCCATGTTGGACACTTCCATACTGCAGTTCCACCAGAGTCCAAGAGGGGTATGCCTCTGGCCAAAACTGAGACAACCAATGAGAGTGGCTCCACTTCAGTGACAGCATATTTAAGAAAGGGTAAAAAATTCTGTGCATTGGCAGCTGGGAAAGAACATTGACAATATGTGAGAGAAACAACTCTGCAGGACAAGACTGTGGTGGGACAGGCAGTCCCCTTGCAGCTCCATGGTGGAGCAGGTATCCCACTGCAGGCCATTGGGGGACCACTGATGGAGCAGGTGGATATGCCCTGAGGACAGCTACAGATTGTGGAGAGCTGATGCAGGAGCAGACTCCTGGCAGGATCAGTGGTCCCCTGGGGGATCCACACTGGAGTAATCTGTTCCTGAAGGACTGCACCACATTGAAAGGACCCATCTGAGAGCAGTTCTTGTAGAATTGGAACCCTGGGAAAGATGTACTTTGGAGCCCTTTGTGAAGGACAGTATCCCATGGGTGGGAATCCACACTAGAGCTGCAGAACTGTGTGTGAGGAGGAAGGAGTGGGAAAGACAACAATTTATTAACTGACCAAAACCCCTATTTCCCATGCACCTGCACTGCTCAGGAGAAGGAGGTAGAAGAGTTAGAAGTGAAATTGAGCCTGGTAAGGAGAGAATGGCAGGTGAAAGTGTTTATAATTTTGTTTTATTTCTCACTATCTCACTCTGTTACAATTAATTAACAATAAATTAAATTATTTTCCCCAAGGTGAGTCTGGTTTCTGTGATGGTAATTGGTAAGTGGTTTCCCTGTCCTTTTCTTGACCCATGATTTTTCCATGTGTTTTCTCTCCTGTCCTCTTGAGTGAAAGGGCATTGATTGAATAGTACAGTGGCAGCCAGCCAAGGTCAATACACCACCTTTATCCAGAACAAAATATTTATTATTAAAATATATTATATATTAAAATACATATTTTTAAAATGTATTAGTTAATACCTTATATTTATGTGGATTTCTAGAGCACTTGTGTTATTTACTCTGGGGGTATTTTTTTCTGTTTCAGGAGTTTGCTTTTTCGTGTTTTATTTATTACTGAAAACTTCAGCAATTCCAAATGGTACTTTGTCAAATTTCTGAGAGAATTAAACAATTACTTGGTGTAGGAATCCATTTATTTTTAAATTGAATCTTATACCTTATTCTTCCTCTTTAAATGCTTATTTAACTGCCATGAAGACCCAAAATTCCTTGTATCTAAAAAAGTCCCATTAAGACCATTTTTTTTCTAAATAATTCAGACATACCTGCAAGAGTTAAATGCACAATACCTATCAATAGCTACCAGATATTTGATGATACAGTAGCATATCAAGCACATAAAGTAAATTGTCAAATTTCTCAGAAAAAACATATTGATTCTATGGTTTAGGTCATCATTTTAATGCCAGCCACAATTTTAAAGTCTCTATTATAAGAAACCTGGAAAAAAGACATCAGATAACATTGGGCAAAGAATTTGCAGACCAGTATACCTTATTAGCTTGATCAATGGATCCTCAAGTTCAGGAAGATTAAAACCTTGGTTTTCCATTCTTAAATTTTGATAATGCAAGCATACTGCAGTGGTAAGTAAAGATGGTTAAACAATATGCTCATCACTCACCAAGAGTGAAAAATAGACAAAAATAAACATTTTGAAAACAAAGACACTTTTGTGAACATTATTTACAATACAGACAAATTTAACAAACTTCAGAACCAAGAAAATGTGGGGAAAACAGATTCCTTTCTTCTCAGATGGAATTACTCATCTCATTAAATTCACTTCTTTTATAAGACTTAATTTTGGAAAAAAAAACACTTCATAGATGATTTTGTCTTATTTCAAGGCCAAGAAATTGTTTTCCAAGAAAAAATCTGGGGCATATCCAAGTTTATCCCATCCATGGCTTTTTGACGAAAATCCAGGATTTCTAGCAGTTGTTGCTTTTCACACCCTTTCCAGCCTCATTCACAGCAAGTTTGACTCATGGAAAGTGTTTGTTTCTCCAGAACCATGAACACAAATGAAGGAAATCATGAAAAATATAAATTAAGAAAAAGCTTGAAGTAAAACATTCAAATATCATGTGCAGCTGTTTCAGTCCCCATTTTTAATCCTTATGACACTTTGTCATCAAAATTGTATTTTCCAATTTGTGTGAAGGTAGTAGCTCATAGAGTGTACAAATGCTCAGCAGCAGACAAGAACAGTTTATGTCAGGAGACTTAATTCCATGAGCTCAGCCACTAGAAAAGAAGTGAGGCAAAAGATGAATCCTGTAAGTAAATAGAAAAGCATTCTAATAATAACATATATTTCTCAACAGAAACTAGTTTTTTGAGTGAAAAATCCTCCATGGATAATGAGAATTATATTTTCTCAGGGTTGTGGTTTTTTTTTTTTTTCCTATTCAATGATCCCACTCTATGCCCAAAAGTAAAACTAGGCTCATCCTATTTTTAAAAGTCTGGTATACACAGGAGATATTTCTTGGAAATTGCCATGGAAAAAAAATCTTACAGGCACCTTGATTACATGAATGCAAAAAATACTGTATCCTGATTCAACCTGCTGTCACTGCTGCTGTGACCATTCTGGCTCTGTCAGCAGTGGACAAAAAAATATTATGTCTTCTCAAACACAATGCAATCTCTGATTTGGATTAAAAAATTCAATTCAAGCTTCATTACGATATTTTTAATACATTAAAAAAGTGCAAAAGATGCAACTTTCTTATTCTTAGACAGAATTCAACAGTCTCTCCTTTTTACAACTAAAATTGATTTTTACTGTTTACAATCTTTAAAAGCAGCCTGTTATGCACATACACACACAAAGTGAATAATCAGGTAAAGTTTTAGCACATTAGGTTCCTGGTTGAAATGCACTTAAGTCTTTCTGGAAGTCAATTTAAGAGAAGCAAAACCAAATAACATCCTGAGAACATAGCCTGTTTTTAACCCTCAAGTTTTATCTTTTGCCAAAATCTCTTTGGAGGGATTATAATTTGTGAGCAAGTAGTTCAAAGGATTGAAAATGTTTTCAGAGTAACAGAAATCACCAGAAAAGTATTTGGTTTATCGTGCGCTAGCAATTTTTATTTTTGTAATGCAAAGTTTTCCTTATACCATATATACATATTTTGCACACAACACTATTTCTAGAACTGAAAAATCAGATAAAGAAATGAAATAAAATCTGCATTTATTTCTGGCCATAAATTTATAATACTGGTGTATTTCCCACAAAATGAAGACAAAGTTCATAATAGCTAAACAGTGAAGGTAAAATAGGGTTTTTTTAAAGTATGAAAAAATACAGTGTGGCACAATTTTTAATTCTACTGTGCGTCACTAAAGGCTATGTTTTACTCCTGTGAAGTAAAAGTACCAATGACAAGAAACAATATGTTAGAATATTTATTTAGAACATCACAACTGAAGTACTCAGTGTTTATTGTGCTGAAATGTATCATTGCAATTAAATGAGAAAAATATTTTGGTTAGTGAAATATTTTGTTTAGTGTAGCTGAGATATTGTTTATTCACCTCAGGCCTATGAATTTTTAAGCATTAAGATATATTAAAATATTTATGTAATTATAAATTGATAGAAATCAATCAATGATAAAATGATAGAAATTCTATCCGCTGTTTGGAACCATTCCTCAAAAAGTTGCTAGAACTAAGGTGAGGAACAACAATTTTCAGCAGCAAATAGTAAGAAGTTTATTTTTCAGTTTAAAACAAAATCTATATATTGTAAGTGACTCAATGAGAAGCTACCACAGCATTTTTTCCATCTGAAAGTAACACATGCTAGTTTTCAGGTGTTTAAATGAAAGTATTCTTTTATCAACGCTAAGGTCAGTTTAAAAGTTCAATTTATCAATTCTATTCCTCTACCTAGTGCTGTTAAATATATGCAGTTTTAATTTTTAATTGTCACTTAGTCCACGTTAATTAAACATAAAATAATCAGACCTATTGACAGGAAAAAGCCTCAAACAAGAGCTTTCTCAGAAAGGTATCCCCTTAAAACATTCTTCTTGCTAATATAAATATATTCAGTGCTGCTTTTGTCTTTCAAGAAAGAGCAACGCATTACTTTAGCCAATCATCTCGTTATTTATTTTTCATACACAAATGAAAAACAAGGTTTGCAATGCTTGCTGTGGAGCTGTGTTCTGTGATGAAGTAAAAGAGGTGTTAATTGATTCTAATTGACAGAAAACTAAAATTATTAGATGCGTCACTTCAGATAGTCACAGAGGCCTCAAAAACAAGGACATTTTCTTAAATGAGTTGCTGGAGGCCTGTGAATAGGAATGTCTCATGTAAGTACCTGCATTTTCCGAACAGCAAAATGTCCTTCAGAAATAAAAAATTAATTTTATGTGTAATTAAGAATCAGATAAAGGGAGGTTTGTGAGTGCACTTATGGCAGCTGACAATGCTAGCTCTCCCACTAGCCTGTACCTCTTCAGACATCTCACTTTTTCTCAGGTATTGTTGTACTTTAGGACTTCACCTGCATTACTGAGCAATTTGGAATTAAAGAAGCAGTTTGGCAAATCAAAGCAGTAGATAGAGAGGCTCCTCATACCTTAACTAAGTGAGCCTTAGGAAAATAAGAATTAGTTGTTTGACAAAAAGCCTTCATTTTTACATGTGCAATGCTGTTTAAAACACCAAAACAATCATGCTGGAAGGATATATTTTCTTCCTCAGCTGGTGCTCTCATTTCTGAGAAGCGTCACACTCGCCTTTCACCTCTTCCTGGAGAAAGGTAGTAATTATTGTCCCTACCATGATTTCTCTTTTAAAATTCCTACTTGCAAAATGCTTCTGCTTCCATTTGTGCCATTTTCTAGGTGAAACTGTGGTGACAGCTGTCCAGTCCTCACAGGGATGATATCTTCAATTTCCAGAAAAAGATCAAGCCTTTAGATTTCACCTGGGGTTTCCATACCTTAAGGAAATGGCAGTATCTATGTGTTCTCAGGCACCTATAATCTCTTTTTGCATACAGAAGTCTTTACAAATAAAAAATATTTCAGTTTTAACCTAGTAACCAAGTATTTCTTGTTTTCCCAAGAGCTTTGAAAAGCTGCACCACACGCCTTATGGTAAAACATTTAACTTCTAGTCACATAGCCCTAATTCAATCCCCTGCATTTATAAATTTCCTTCCCTTCCCTCTCTGCTTTAATTGTCTCACAACTTATATCAGATAAATTAGCTCCTGTGCTACTGATAGCCCTCTATAGACCCTTGTTTTGTCCCTGAATCTGCTTTCAAGAATAGGTGGCAAGCATATACAAACAAATAAACACCTTAAAAACTTAATGGTTCCTAGGATTTTCTAAATGGGCCTAATCACTTTTGATGTATTGCAACATTAAGATTCCACTAAAATGAATGGTTTCACTGCAGATTTTTTTTTCTCCTCCTGCAAGCAATATCATGGAATATCATTTATACTTTATATTCAAACAAGAATTAGAATACGTTGAACTGATAAGGACTTGATAATTTCTAAATGAGATTAAGTTGGGCAATGAGAATAGTTGACTATTCTGAGCTCAATTTGTATTTTTTGATAAAAATGTGGATTAGTTAGACTGAGCCTTAGAAGAGAGATTGTTTTCCTGGTAAACCTCTGAATGTGGGGGATCCAGAGTGCAAATTTGTGCAAAGGGGGCAGTGAGGGAGTCAAAGCAGGGATCTTGCAGCAGAAATAGAGGGAGTGCAGTGGTGGACAGGGAACAGCCCCAGTCAGACCTTTGAGGGAATGGACAGAAATCATCATGTGTTCGTGGAGGTCAGGAGCAATTGGATAGTTTCTTCTAGCTCAAAAAAGGCAACAAGAAATTAAACCTGGAGTTAAAAGGTCTTCCAATTCAGCTATTTAGAATGTTAGGCATGATAGTTTGTATTTAAATATAATCCAAACTCTGAAATATAGATTATATATCTTATATCTTTTTTTGGGGGGTAGCAATAAAGAAAACTTCTCAACAAACTCACTTCAAAGACGGTGCTATTATTGTAGTGCTCATGGAGTATTGTAGGAAAGTGAACACCTAACAGGAAAAAAATATTCTATGTCCTGTTTTAGAATTTCCAGAAGAATTTTCCACTTTGGAGATTTTTGAAAATACAAGATAGCCAGATATCAATGGAAAATTTTGCCACTTGTGCAAGAGCATTAATATCACATCTGGTCCTTTGATCCTTTCTTCTTACTATAGTGTGTTGAAAAAATCGTGCATTTCTTCTTTTTTAGTTACCTTCTGAGCCTAGTATAGCCCCTTTACAAAGCACAGCTGCATATACTGAAACATGTAGCAGAGATTCAATAAATTAATAACAAAAATCCGATATATTTATGTGCAATCTATTTCCATTACACATACATGTGAACCTCCTGACAAAGCTGATCATAAACATTCAGTTGGGCAATTATGGTCTTAGATGTCCATGTCTGGAATGAACGCAGAATTTTATAGAGCAAATACATTTTTTAAAAATAATTCTAAAAGGAAACAGAGGAAATATTTTTATTTGCTTATTTGTCTGTATGTTTGTTTTGTAACAGCACACCGCTGTCCTTACAACTGATATGATGTCATAACACGTCTTTCATAGCAGAATATTTGTTCACATTTTTTATGAACCTGGAAAACATCTAGGTTTGTCCTAGCTGGTGACATCCTTTCTAAAAAACCAGAAGTTCATTTAATGGTTTTTGGTAATTCAGAAAAAAAGAGTAAAATCATGGCAGTAGAAATAACAGGAATCAAAAAGAAAAGCATTGTAGAAATGTCAAGTTTGAATGAATGCAAGGCATATAAAGAACATTATTTCTAATATTTTCATTACAAAGAAAAAGAACATGATGTAAATATTACCAGGTCACAAATGATTACCCAATGCACTTCCTGAGTCACCTTGAACTGTGAAGACTGATTTACTCATAAAGGTTAACTTCAATAGGCTTGGAAATTCAGCAGTGAGTAGATCCTTTAGCAGATAAAACTAAGGAAATAGGAAATTTGTGAAAAGCTGCCAACTCTTCAAAGTTATAACACTGAAAGCATAAGTATTTAAACAGAAAAATATAGAAAGTTGAGTAGGAGATCAGCTTAGATAAACTACGAATTCTTCACTGGCCTTAAATAGAAGAAGGAAGTGTTTAAAAACTAAAAATTAAGAGAGATTACTGAAGAGAAAAATAAAGCCTAAGGATAGAAGAAAAAGATTGAAAGGTCAAGACAAAAATGAGATGCAATTAGCAAAAGGCATAAGAATGACAAGAAATCAGTTTCTAAGTATAAGAGGAAGACCAAAGAAGGCATTGTTCTGCAACTAATCAAGAAGGAATGCTATGCACAGATAACACAGAAAAGGATGAAGCTTTTAATGATTTTTTTGCACCAATCTGCAGTAAAAACATCCATTAAGGAGAAGTGCCTGGCATAATTAATATCAGCAACAAAAGGAGAAGATCTCAATATGGAATAGGAAAGACATGAGTTGCAAGCACTTAAATAACTTAAATCAATGTGATCTGATGAACTTCTTCCTAGGATGCTGGCTGATGTAATCAAAAAAACTTTTTGTGGTTATCTTTGAAAACTCTTGGAAGGCAGCTGCGGTACCAAATGATTTGAACAAATAAAAATCCCTGTTCATAAAAGAAGACAAAATAAAAGAAGCTGGAGAATTGTACAGCAGTTAGTCTCTTCATTCCTCAGATTAAAAACAGATCTTTTTAAAATTAAAAAAAAGCAAGCCATCAACTACTTTTAAGCACTGTGAAGATAATAAGGAGATGACTGAGAGCCTACACTACATGGTTTTTCAAGAACAAATCCAATCAAACCAAGCTGTTTTCCTCTTCTGACAGAGTAATAAAAATTTGATTAGGGAAGAATGAGGGGAGCAAAGATGAAGCAATGTTATACAAGTCACTTTTGGAAATTTGGAACCACTGCTACATTTCATATAAAAGTCTGAAAAACAGGAATTAATGTGTATTTGATTTAGTTTTTATGCAGATGAGAGCTAATTGTGAGGTACAGAAGAGCTCTTATCTGGTGAAATTCTTACATCTGTGTGATGACACGAGCAACAAAATCAAGCAGCTGAATATGGGAAAGAAACAAATCTGTGTATTGAAGACACAAAAGCCTGTCAATATCATATAGGATAGTCAGCAGTTAAAGACCATGCTTCCTGATACTAACAGTGATTTGCTTCGTGTTGGTTAGTGATTACAGGTTGGAGCAAACTAACAAAGTCATGTCAGACATAAGTGAAACAGCAATAGCCAGGGGAAGAGCACATGACACAATGTGATAAAAATAACCAAGAACTTGAAAAGGGAAACTAAATGTGGCTAGAAAAACTCTTTCCTGAAAAGAGTATATTGGGAACTCATTTTGAAGCACACAGCTGAGGATATCTGAGATCTCAGATATCACAGATGATATCTGAGCAATATCATCCTGGATGGCTGGAAATTATAAAAGCCTGTAACTGGAGTGCAGGAATTTCCAAAGTGCCTATGTGGCTCAGATGTCAGTGCATCAATTGGTTAGCAACATAAAGTACCCTCAAATTCAGAAAAGAAGAGGCAACCAATGACATCATAATGACTTTAAAAACCATTTCCTATGACATGTCCAAGAGCAAACCACAGAAAAAGGATAAAGACTGAACCACAGTAACACAAAAACCTGATGAGTTAATTTTTAAGGGGTAGAGCTGCTCTTCTTGGATAAAAGGAACCTGTCTTGACTCTGACTCATTTCTGTGTTATCATTATATACCTGTATTCTGGAATAAATAAAAATGAAGACATAGGTATAGATCAAATGATAGAATTATAAATTACTACGCGGAATGGATATAGCCATCTGTACTGGAACAGGATATAAACCACCCAGAATATAACAATTCTCCAAGAAAGGATCTGGAGTTTTTGGCAAGTGGCTGGTTGCTAATGCACTGATATTATGAATACAAATATCTCAGAAAGCCATTATGAACAGACTTGTGGACTGCTGATCACATTATTTCTATCTGTGTAATAATTCAGATGTTTACGCATTCTCCGACTTTATACAGATTGGTAAGCCCTCATTTGGAACAGTGTACATAGTTTCACATGTTGCACTTCAGGAAATATTTGCATTTATTGGTAAAAACATAGCACAGCAACAAATCTGACAGAAATTTAGGAAGCTCCTGAGGCAAGGACCTTAAGTCAGCCAGGATTTTGTACTAAGCCTATGCCTACTTTTTTTCTTTATAGTGAAATACTCAAAGAAGAATAAATTGTTCTTGAACTCACAAAAGCCAGGGATTATTAAACTATTAACTGGAATTCCTAGCTTTTAAAATACAGACAGATTAGAAATATACAGGATTTGTATGCAGTTATGTCTCCCAAGTCACTGCTTCTTTACTTCCATCCTGTTCAGTGACTAAGACACAAAAAATAAAGCCCAGTTTTCTGTGCTCTCTCTGCAACACCTCTGAAAATTTTCTTCTTGTCCCTATTTCTTCTCAGCAGCTCAGGTTCTCTTCCACCTGCAGACTTCTACATAATTCAAGTGACTTTCTCACTTTCTTCTTCCTGCCTCAGCATGCAGTTTCCAGAAGCCCTGCTTTCTGCCAGCTTCTGTTGCTTCCTGAGAAGAAACATGTCTCTTCTCTCTACAGAGAAGTATCTGAATTAATCCTTCTCCTGAAAGGAGGATAACATGCAATAACAAAATGCAAAGTTACCATCTGTCCTATTCCTGTAAGTTCCCATTAGAAATAATCTGTTCTTTATTGCAGATACAGAGAAAAAAAGAAATAATAATCTTAAATTTCAACAAGAAGGATTCAGGCTAAAGACAAGACAGTGGAACAGATTACTTGGAAGACTAGGGTCTTTCTCATCATAGATACTTTTAAAAAGAGTCAGCTATTCATCTATCAATATAGTTTACTCATGGAATATGAGTATAAGAAAAAAGATACCCTATAATTTTTTTTTCAAAATTTATTGAAATGTATTATGTAGATCGCATTGTTGATTTCAGCACGTGTTGAAGATGGCGTGCTATTTTCCATATTCATCATTACTGGGGACTGGGTGAACCTTGGGAGTGGCATGAAACCTTATGGGCAGAAAGAAACTACTTGGAAAATATATAATGGTTGAGTAAGAGCTATTTTGAACATAATGCTTTCAAAGAAGTTAGGCTTTAAAGAATTGAGTCTGTTTGACTGATGCTCATGCCTATGCCCAAAATCTTTTAAATTTAATGTGATGTCGTAACAACACTGTGCATAGGATATTAGATATCATTTAAATTCAGTATTGAATGGGCAAAAAAGTGTTTTAATATCTACAGTTTGCTTTTTCTTTGTCAGAGGTATTTCTCCATCCAAACTTTAAAATGTATCAACAACACAAAAATTAGATAATAGTGTAGATGCTTTTGAAAGAACTATGAAAGTTTTTATTTAAGGTTTCTTGTATTTTCCCAGCTTAAATTTCATACCACAAGAAAGCAACTGGAAAGCAATTTTGTTTTGGCTTGGTTCTTTGGTTGGTGTTTTAGGGTTTTGTTTGTCTGTTTGTTTGTTTTATGCAGAGGTACAAACTTGGGTGGTTTTCTTGGGGGCAGGTTGTTTTAGTTCTGTTCTGATTATTGACAATATTATTATTATTATTATTATCCCCAGGTCTTTCATCAAGTATTTCAATATTAGTTGGTTGTCAACATTTCTTCTAAAGGACACTTTCAGCTTGGTTCAGTGGTTAAAAATAAGTCTCTAAAATAATGTTTTGGCATTTGTATGTCAGTTTTTCTTTAACCTTCTATATGACACATAACCTTTATTTTATACAAAAGAAAAAAAAAAAAAAAAAGTGTTGTGTTCCACAAAGCTCACTGGCCTTTTTGTTGATTTTTTTTTTTATGTGTGTTCAATATATGCACAGAAAACTTTGTAAATTAGGCTTTTGTTGTGCATGTCAAATTACACCCAGAATGGTACTCGTGACATTTATTAGGAAAGACAGAAAAACCTGAAAAACAAAACAAAATAACCTGATTAAAAAGTAATGGGATACTTGTATGGCATAAAGGAATCTTATGATTATATTTAAAATAGACTTGTGTGTTGTTCAGACAGCAAATTTGAAAGTTTAGGAGGAGCTGCAGCAGGCTGATTGGTCCACACGTACATGGTAATTTAGTATGATATAAGCACCTGCATGGTCAACTTGCAAGGAGACTTCAGTACCATCCACCTGTCTTGACTGAGACCCAAAGAGGAATGGAATGAAATTGGAACCTATCATATTCACATGTGCTTCATACATAACCTTATCCTTCACAGCATCAGCAAAACAGCCTGGAATTCTCTCTCTGATAATGAATAGAAAGAAGCAGGTCGCTTACAGCTCTGTGTATTTTTTAGTCTTATTTGTTTGTAAAGAAGTTGCTGTGATGGGCAGACCTTTGCTTGGATGCTGGTTGAACTCTGGTATTGTTTCCCTGATGGCCCAGGACCCATGTCTTAAGCAAAGTGTTTCACAACAGATGAGGGAAAAGGCTGGCGAGCAGTTCCTGTTGAGGCGGGGCCAGGCATTTTATCATGCCAATGTCCTGCTTCCTAACAAGGAAAACTCCCCTCAGGGGAGGTATTGGGCGCTCACAAGCCTGAAGGCATTCCTCTCTTCGGCCATGTCACTAAAAGGATCCCTAAACCATCACAGGTTCCAGAAGCACCCCCATTCCCCATCCATCCACCCGATGACCCATTTTCAGTGCTGCATCAGACAGTGTAAATCCCCTCCCAAGGGAGGAGTCAGGGCATTCCTGTGTAATCCTAAACATACATAACCTGTCCAACTCTGTTGCTCAGGCTCTCACCTCCACCCTCAGTGGATCAAGACTTCAACCATCACTCTGACCACAGACACCCAAACTGCAGTTATCAAGTCCCTTGTCCTCTCCTTCTTTTTTTTTCTTTTCTTTATGTATTTTGTCTGTGATATTTTTATACTTTTATGGAAAAGAACCAGACTAACTACATACCTTTTCATTTCAACCAAATTGTTTTAAAATGTCTGCCTCATATATGGACCAGTGACTTAGTGTTGTTCCACTTTAATCTGCCACAAGGGATCTATCAGCAAGAACTTCAGTTACCTGGCCTGAGAGTCAGGTTGTAACAGATGCAAAAAGACCATCAAATGGGTGCACAAAAAAACCAGCGAGCTCAGCATTCACATTACATTTGCAGGTTTAATATAGGAAGAGGGTCCAAAATGGCCACCCATACAGAGCTGAAAGGAAGCTTCCTGAGGTGGTGTGTATATGTATAATTATTGCATTAATAATTTTTTGTGTGATCTTGGATCCAGTCTTACAGTGTAGAGACACCCTTTTTGACACTGTTCTCACACAAACAAGATTACAGAAAGGGGAATGAAATAGCTTTCAAGAAATTAAGTGGTACACTTAAATGACAATTGCTCAGTCTCTGGAGTTCCTGAGTTGTCTCCTTGATGTTCAGACATGTGATAGAGACCAAAATCCACTTCTGGGTACTTTTCTTGAAGTAGGGCCAATATTACTTCAGGGAATTTAGGAGGAATCCAAGTGTCCTTTTATATAGAACATGTCAGAACACACAATTGAAAAGGAATAGGATGATCAGTCTCTGCTTTGGATTTTCACTGTGGTGTTTAAGTTCCTTAGGGAAGCTGACAAACTGCCATGTGAAAGGGTTCATTATCTCTTGGTGTCTGCTTCACAACTCAACATCTGTTGTCTTCTAGTATACGATACCAGCAGAAGATATAGGGCCTATAGATAGGATATACTTCAGTTTGTCTCACCCTTGCTTCCACAGATGGCAATGAGAGGAAGGTAAGTTGTTATGAATATTTTCTGCACAGTAAAGTACTGGAATTTTTATTTCACAGCAGGGAATGGACAGTATTTGTATTACTAAATCTTTCCAAAAGATATATTAGGACATATTTAAACATGTCAAAGACTCAAGGTCTTACTTTAACCCTTTTTTCCTCATACTGTGCAATTTACGAAAGTATATTTATCCAAATAAAATAGATTTGGAAAGAAAATATATGTCACAAACTTATGCCATTTAACTGAAAAATTACTATAATTTCCTCAGCTACCCAGCATGAAAAGCATTATTATTAATAGAAGATACTCAATACTAGCTGAGTTCTCAGCAGGATTATTTTATACACAGTTTAATGGACTCTATTGGATTAGTGAGGTGTTCAGGTGCCTATTCCTTTATGAAGTAAATTCTCATGTGGTTTTAGAGACTATATAATGTTTGATAAGACTCAGGACAACCCTTTTGGGGAAGAGGAGAGAACAGCTTCACTACCACTCTGTGTATAACCCACCAGGACAATTCATACAATCTGTGAGTCTTCTGCTAAGCAAGAGCTTACCACGTAGAGACAGAAAGTTAGAAAGTTATGCAGGTGTCTCTGGGCCATGGCATATTGGTCCCTCCATCCCTCTCTCTTAATGAAAAAGCTTCTCTATGAGTGGACAATAGGCGTGGTAGCCACAGGAAGAAATGTGTTTCAGACATGTAATATGTGCAGAGCTGTTGAGTGACTCCGGATAGACCTCTGAGCTGTCAGGCTTTGCTTATATACCCAACAGCATTTCCTCTGTACTTCCATCTTAGCACAGTAAAAGTATTGTATTGTTATTTTTAATGAAGAGAGGGTAATTAGGATTCACAGCTAGATAATTGGTTTTCAGTTAAGGCCATAGGCAAGAAAAATGCAATTTTATTGTATGCTGCAGCAGGTCCTTTTTTGCAACACCATGAAAAATGTACAGCAGACTGGTATGAACACAATGAAAACTGTGACAAGGTTGTGCTCACTTCTCAGTAACATCTACAAACGTGGAGGAAACCAAAATCAGAGCTTATAGAAGCCTTCTCTCTGTCTGAGAAGTAGATCTGAAGGAAAAGCACACACATACAAGGCATAGGAGGAATTCCTTTCTTCCATTTACACCATCACACTAGTGCATGGAATCATCCAATTTTCACAAAACTAGCAAATGTGTTACATACTACAGACTTAAAACTCATTTTTTGTTTGCCTGAGAAATTCTTCACAATCTAAAGTATAGATTGGTGTCTCTCCGGGGGTGCTTACTGGTGAGCAGTTCCCCAGACCCATCTATAGCAGTCTGTGGGTCCTCCAATTCTGCTCGTTGAAGTGTGGATGAGGCTTGGAAGAACGGAGTGGGCTCTGGCTTGGGTTTGGGAAGGTGTTTATTCTTGCGGGAGAGCCACATGTGAGAGCAAGCTCTCAGCCCCCGTTTCTCCCTTAAGTACCCAGGGATCAGCCTGGGCAGGGAAGAAACTTCGGGCCAATGGGGGAAAGGGAAGGGGGGGGGGTCCAGGACAGGGAGATACCAGGTGTGTTCAGGGGTTTTGGGGGGGGGTGAAAGGGACATATCATTACAAACAAAGAACAAAATACAAATACAAATTTAAAAACCTCATCCACGCACTGCAACACTAAAGCATACTAGAATTTTAAGAACTTAAAGAAAATTTTGAGGTGCATACAGAATTTATTCATTATTTTGAAAGTTTAATGTTGTGCATTTTTAAAAGTGATTTTTTTTTATTCAGATGCTAATATAGATATATCAAGGGACCATATACTGAAACAGAATAGATATTTTTCTGAATTCACCCACATGAATTTGCAGATCAGAGACTATTGTTAAATAAAAAGCTAAGCTTGCCATTCTTGACTTTTTTTTGGTGATTTATGGATCAAGGCATTACTTATTTGGATCTTTTCTAAGATATATTTCCTTTAAAGAACTTTAACAGCGGTTACTTTGTGAAACTGGAAGCCTCCCAAGATGCCTTATTTTGACTAATTGCCAAGATGAAACTGTGTTTGAACTTTGAATGACTACACAGCCTCTGCCACAGTGTAGTTTAAGGGTTCACTCACATAATGTTTATGTGCACACAAAGTTTCCATCAGTCTTAAAGGAATAACACAGATAAAGGAACTTGGATTTTTTTTTCCTTAAACGTTCCATTTCTCCTACATCATACAACCTACCCATGAATAAAGACAATGTATTTTCAAGAGTTGGAAAGAAATCTTTGCAAAGTCATGGTTTTTGTTTCAGATTGGAACATTCCCTCTTGCTCTACATTGTAGCAGAACACAGAAGTGATAAAGCACAAGCAAACAACTGAAAAAACCCTTTAATTGAACATTTGTGGAATCTAAAAATACAGATCTGGCATGGAGAAAGCTAAGGTGGGACGTGTGATAAAGAATTTCAGAGTGGTGAATTTCCCTTTTCTTTGCCAAGTATTTGAGGTTGTCTGTATCTGAAGCCTGTACTCATCTCCAGTATTAACTGGTCTGTAGCTAGTAAGCCCAACTTTCTCAACAAGCAGCAGACGTGAAGTTTCATTCATGGCTCTCTGTTAGAAATATAAACAAATCAGCTAAAGACTTCTCCACCTGGAGCCTTAAATCTGAATATTGCAGGAAAGGATAAAACTGAAAATTGCAAAGCTAAACCCTCAGTGAACGTTAAAGTTTGTGTGGAACAAAAAATATGATAAAGCAATTCTGTCAAATGTGTTAAAATCATAACACAGAAAACTCTTTGCTATCCAATCTTCAATTCTTTTAGCCCTTTTCTCTGTTTCAGATGTGAGTTGACTGAAGTTTTTTATTGATGAAATGCCTGGAGAAGTGAAGGTGTATGTAGTGCTGTTCCAATTTATTGAAGGAATGTCTCTGGAGACTAAATAAGCATTAATATATAGTATATATAAATCTAGAATAGCAACATCCAAACTCTTCAGATGGTGACTAGTAATTTTAACAGCACTGGACATGTCCTAAAGGCAGCCTAAAACACACAAATTGCAACTTTTTATTAGTGAGATATTTTCTCCCAAGATCATAATAAAAGAAAGTTTATTACACATACTAGAAGAATGCAGAGTCTTTTCAGAAATCTAATTTCTTCATAAAATGTACTTGTTAAAGGTAGTTTCTAAATCTTCCCAGCTGTCCATTCTGACTGATTTTATTTTCAAAAACAACTTAATAGGGGTTGAATTTTCCCTGTAGTAATAGCTCCTTGAAGGCCTTGGAGAGTGAGTAGTGAATTAACCAACCTATAGAGTGATCTAAATTATGAACAACCTCTAGGACACCTGAGGCAAGTGAACTTTCCCTCACTGCATGCCAGAGCTGATGTACAACAACAACACTTTTTTGTAAAACCTAGCTGCCATTGGCTATTCTATAATTACTTGAGTTCTCTAAAATAGTAGCTGCTGCTGCCTGCACAAATCTGGTAACTTGTTTGCTTGTTTGTTGTCTTCTAATTTTCTCACATAAGTCTTAGCTATGTGGAAATTGTGTTAAAATAAAATAAAAATACAAAAATAATATTTTAGCTGTGTTTTTGTGTTTGTAATTAGCAGCACTTTTGATTAGAATTCAAATTTGTAACTGTTGGTAGACATCAGTACTTATATTTTGCCTATTTTTCAGCTGAAGTGAGCTAACATAAATCTTTCTTCAGTGTCCTCTGAACTAATTGGTGAAAAACAATCAACGCCATATTCATTAACTGGAAATTTTAAGAGACATTTTCATTCCATCTTGGATAATCTGAAGGGGAAAAAACCAGAATTTTTTTATCTACTTTCCAGGAAAGAAATATACTCATGGAATTTCTCCTCATTTAAAAGCAGAAAAAAAATCTCCTCTGTAATTGAACAGAAATACCTATTTGGTCACACCTCCAGATTCTCTAAAAGTGCATCTAGTCCTATGAATTTAAAACTACACCAAAAGAGAATGAATTCTTTATACTGATGTTTTAAGTACTGATGGCACTTGATTAAATAGTATGAATTTTTGGCTTGTATCCTATTTTAAATGTAAGACAAAAATTAGCAGAATTGAACACAGAAGTCACATGAAAGCAGAGTGACAGTGTGATTTGTGGGAACAGTATATCTGTAATATTAGACTTTTAGTATTGTTTTTGCAGCTACAAGGAATTGGCCATGACAATTTCAATGGTTTTATTGAAATATGCTCAGTTCACATTTAATATCACCTTATTGGCTTCATAAGAGAAACGTCGAATGCATTTTTGTGTATGCATGTGACACAATCTAAGAGGCTTATGCTTCCCAAGCTGATTTTCAGTTTTCCCTTTATTTTATATCCTTTAAACTTTATTTAAATGTTTATTTATTTTTATACTTTTTTTTTTCATACAAACATTTTGTCTCCCCATTAATGTCTGTCTTAAATAATTGTCTTTTCTTTATTTGGGGGCTTATAATTTACTGATAGGGAACCACAGATGACATAAATTTCTTCTTTATTCTTTCTTCTAGCTTCATCATTTGGTATTTCAGGAAACTCTCCTCTGGGGAATGCCTGAAGATAACCTGTTTTTTTCCTCTGATCCTGAATCTTTTGAGGCTTAAACATAGATGGCTGTGGTGGTGCTTGTGGGTTCAACTTACTAAGTAAAAGGCCAGGTAAAGAGACAGTTTGTGGACCCATTTAAAGGAAATATTTCTCATGCTTGTAACTATCATTGGATGGTTGGATTTTGTGACCTACATGGTCCTTGTGATTCCTAAGATTACCTTATTCAAACAGACATAGTACAGTGTATTTTCCAAGATAATATAATGCAAAATACTATCCAGACGAATTCAACAACTGATTTCTAATTCATTGTTCATATTTTCTAATTATGGCAGTGCTAACTTGGGACACCAAGCGTCATAGTAAAATTTCACGCTTTCAATGTTCAGAAATGTAAGTTACTTTGTAAACAAATTAAACCACCCACCAACATTTTACAGCAGTTTTGTCATACCAACTTGTTGTTCTAAGAGTTCTATTCATTATTTTGTGACCACTGTAACCCTCAGCTACTGCAGTAGTCCTGTTCCTTTGTTATATTGCTGGGCTTTCAAGTGCCAGGTGTGCAATAAATATTTTTTTCCATCTATTTCAGATTCTTCAGTACTTTTCATAGGCTGTTTTACTGCCTGTATATATTAAAAAAATCAATCCTCTTTCAATACACAAATAGTGAGGCTTTTTAAGCACTAAATCTATTTTATAGTATTAATATGAATTTCACAACCTTAATATTTCCATAGAGGAGGAAATTTTTAACAATAAAAAGAAATATGAAAGAAGGAAAAATATTTAAATGTGGAAGACAAAACTAAAATATGGACAAATGTTTCAAATTTATTTATTTACATGTGGTTTCAGATATTTCTATTTTTATATATTTTAAAATTTAAGTGTAGGTATTTAACTTTGGACAAGTTGATGCACATTAGGATATTTGGATTATAGACACTGATGAACCCCAGGGAAGGACTAGATTTTATATTACGAAAAAATTATTCACAAAAGTGTTGTCAAGCATTGTAATAGGCTGCTCAGAGAAGTGGTTGAGTCACTGTTCCTGGAGGCATTTAAAAGATATGTGGATGTGGCCCTTTGGGATGTAATTTAGTGGTGGATTTGGCAGTGTTGGGTTAATGCTTGGATTTCATGGTCTTAAATGTCTTTTGCAAAGTAAATTATTCTGTACATACATACAGAAGTGTGCTGGATAAAAAACATCTTAGGGACAACATTTTTGAAAGGGTTGCTCTTCTCACCCAGTAAAGTCCTTTCTGGTAGACATCTACTCAGTGTTTCACCATGTGACTTTAGAGTGTTTAGGTTCAGGTACAGAACAATCTCTTTATGCTTTTAACAGCAGTAATGATGACGGCACAGATGATAATTTAAGCAAAGCCCCAATATTTTTCTTCCATACTATTTGCACTTATTTACACTTATCCTGAAGACATACTGGATCAAAAGACCAGCCTGTATGATCTGTTTAATGTTGTTTTTTTTTTCTGAAATCTATAGCCCTCTAGTAATATTCATGTCTTCATATATTTGACTTAACGAATTCACTGTAATAAAGCCTGAATACAGGTCTGATATCCAAGACCCCCTGAATCATCATTTTGGCTCTTGAAGACTGATCACCCATGAGCTGGTGTGTCACACTTTAGTGTTTAAAGCAAGTTTCTGGGCACAATATTTTCACAGAAATACTATGGACACTTATAATGCTTCTAACCATAATTTGAAGACAAATGGTGCCATACTTGTGACTTTTTTGTGGCTATAGCTTCTAGTATTGCTAATTATGAAATTTGCATTGTATGTGTGCTTTGCATCCTGATTTAATCATTAAAGGAACAAAAAATACATTGCAACATCCCTATCAGTTCATAGTTCAGACATAAATACTTGCATAATTTCATTACTACTAATCTGTGCTTGAAATCATGAGGAATTTTAACTATTGTCAAACCACATTTTGCATTCTGATTGGGGTCTCTTGCATTTCATGTTGAAGTTCTATACCCAGTCCCCAGTTGTGTAAGTGGTCTTGAGCCCAGTTAGCTGCTTACTGTGTCTGTACAAGCACTTGCACATATGACAAGCCAGATCAGGAAACAAAACTGAGAAGCATCAGTTCCACAATCTCAGAAGCTGCACATCTTTCTGGAGCTCAAAGAAGCACAATAAATGCCAGTCTGAAGGCAGAAGGTAGGACTGTCCTTTTCTACAAACACTTAAATTAAGTTACAGTTAGGTAGAAGGTCTTAGTGATAATTCCAGCTTAAGTTACTATGATTAGGTGGTGGGACTGCTAACTGCCTAATCCAAACTGACCAGATTTCCCCAGATTTATATCTACATGTCTCAAAATTTCAGATTTCAGGGCTTGGTGGTATTTTAGACTTGTTTGTGTCTATGGTTTATCATGTTATATGAGGAATGTCAACTTAACGTATATAAGTTTTATGTCTTTTCTGAGATATTTGCTACCTAAATGTCCTTTATGTCACATCTGTATTTGCATAGGTGTCTGTTTCCATGCATATGTAAAAATAACTTTTTGTATCTGTACAGGCTATACTTCTGTGGCATTTGCTAATCATTCCATGCAAAACCTTTAAATGAGACTTGTTTTGGTGTGTTCCCTATTACAACAGCTGTACTAAACATGAGAGCTGTACCGTCTCATAAGGGAGTGTAGCAATTAAAAACACAATGCCTATGTCAACATCGTACCTTCCAGGGAAAAAAACAAACCATAACAACACAAAACACCAAAAAGGCACTTATTGTTTAGTAACAATACCACTTAAATAAAACATTAATACAGTATGCTCTTACAAATACTTAACACCAACCCAAGAAATAAACTAATGATTTTCAATTAATCCTAGAGGTGCCCCATGCTGTTAATTGGACTAGTTAATTTACCACAGGGCCATCAGACAAGTACCACTTACACATGCCATTTCACATACTGAAGAAATTGTTTTCTTTATATAAGCTCTCACAAAAAATCCCAAACTAATTTACTCAAGTATTTTACTTCAAAGGGTTCAAGATTAGCTCTTCTCTCTTCCAAGAACAGATAAAAGTATACTTTGGAGTTTTGCTTTTCTTTTTGATTTTTAAATTTTAGACAGACTTGTGGTTATTATTATTTAAATAAATACTGATAATAAAATAATGGAGTGTTGAAAAACCTTGTTTTACTGGGTCTTTTTGGGGAAGGTTTCTGTTTCATTTTGTAGGTTTTTTATATACCATTCAAATTGTTCTGTCAAAATACTGGTTTCCTTTTCAGAAAAAAGAAAAAAAAAAAAAAAAAAAAAAAAAAACCCACCAAAAAACATTATTGAGAAGTAGGGTTTTTTTTTCCATTTCCTATTTTGCCCTCTTTTAAATCTAAGCAACAGAGCACCTGCCAGTGTCCCTAATGTTACTCATGCTGCTTTTTTTTGCCCCCTCCTCTTTCTAGACTAGTAGACAAAATACATCACTCTGTGAATTTGTCACTGAGTGATATACGATTTAAAGTGGCTTCAGACCAAAGGTAATGGCAGTTTAACAGGGAAAGTATAAGCTGTACACACAAGCAAAACTAAACAAGGAATTAATTCACCACTTCCCATGGGCAGACACCATCTCCAGGAAACTAGGGCTCCATCACACATAACAATGACTTGGGAAGAGAAATGTCATAACCAAGAATATTTTCCCCTCCTCCTACTTCCCTCAGCCTTCACTGCTGAGCATGATGCCGTACAGCACAGAATTTCCCTTTGGAGAGTTAGGATCAGATGTTCTGGCTGTGTGTCCTCCCAGCATATTTTGTGCCCCAAGTCTTTCTGCCAGTGGGGTCATCTGAGAACCAGGAAAGACCTTTATGCTGTGGAATGTTGTTTCCCTCTTTACTTCCACTGTGTCCTACAGTTTGTGAAAAAAAAAAAAAAAACAGTGAAAGGATAATGCATTATGACTGGCTCAAAATGAGTAATCTGACCTGCCTAACTCCTAGAGTATAATTCTGTTAAGAGATCAAGAAGCATTTGGACAATGCCCTCAGGCAGATGGTGCAAATCTTGGGGTTGTGCTGTGCAGGACCAAGAACTGGATTTGATGATTCTTGTGGGTCCCTTCCAACTCAGGATATTCTGTGATTCTGGGATTCTAGGAGTTTTATGCCAGATTACAGTAGCTTGGAAGTTTATTTACCTTGAAGTTATTTACAGAAAATAAAAGACTTATGCACCTCTCTGGCCATGATTCCTGATCTGCAACTGAAAAATGTGTTTATTATTTCACTTTCTATCTTTGTAGATATCAGAAAAAATATTTTTTGTGCTTAAATTGGTTGCAAAGCTTTTGTCATCTCTGAGATGTGAGTCTTCGAGATGATAAAAATTTTTTACACATAAACAACTTTATATAATTTTGTGAAATAAAATTAAATGGTCAAATGTCTCCACTTTATATTGATTCATTCACTAGGAAAAAATGTAGGATACAATTCATACAAATAGAAATGTGAGGCATAACTGCATCTACTTGCTAATGGGATGAAAGACTGAAAATACAATAGAAGGTTTTACAGCAACCTTGTATGTACAGGCAGATCACACAATGAAAAAACTGTAAAAATATTCTGCACTTAACAAGTTCTTATGTAAAAAAAAAGTTCTGAAGAATTACACCTATTACTTGTGCTTCTTCTAGAGGAATAATGTTGATAAAAAGGTAGATCTAACTTGTGGAAATGCAAAACATACAAAAAAGAAATTTAACATTCTACAAGGAGAGAAAGCAGAAAGAATTATGCTTGCATAGTACAAAAATAATCTATAGTAAAATAAGGAGGAGCTTCCTTTTGAAGGTCCTCCGTGTCTTGCTGTAGATTAATGAATTCTTTGATTAAAGTCACAAAGCTGACAAAAGACACAATGAAATTGGATTGAACTAGTCTGCAAAATAGATATAAGTTAAAATAAATATAAATTAAAAAGGTATTTGGCCTCTTCCTGTTAAAACAATGTAATTATTGTGATAAGCAAAACAAGAATAAATGTTGCCCATTTTCTGGGATTTACTGTCTTTAACACTGGCATTCAAAATCCACATTCAGCTATTTTTAAAATTGATCAAGAAAAAAAAGAGGTGTTTTTTTGTTTGTTTAATTTAACCAGGACTTGGAAGAGATGAGTTCAATACTGGTTTAAAATTCAACAATCGGAGTCCTTAAAAAATGGGGATGATGTTATTGACCTATCTGATAAGAATGTGCTAAGCGTTTGCACAGTGGTTTAAATTTTGATTAATATTAAGAATTGCCTTCAATGAAACCAAATAATGCTGAACAGAAATAAATGTATGGGTGACAAAACCAGGTCTTTTCTTCCACGGAAAAAAAACATAGCAGTAATTGACCAGGAAGCTAGTGTAGTATACACAGTAGTGTGGACGGTAAATTATATTTAAATCCCACATTAGAAAGCTTATAAGTTTCAAAGAGGTTGCTTTATCAGTGGTAGACTGAAGAACATCAGATTTAAAGACAGCAGCAGAATCCGATGTTTTAATTCTTCTTGAAGTTTAAAGCTTTGTTATACAGATACTCAACTCCTTGAGATTATTTTATGATAATGAAATCACATAGCTAATTTCTGAATTATATAATGAATAAAGTAATGTATAAATAGCATTTTTCATTGTTCCTTAGTCTTCAATCACAAGTGACAAATATTCTATCTTAAATCTTTTTACCCATTATCAATTCTCTCTGCTTGTAATATAAATAAAGCTGCAAAGAACTGAAATGGCACAAGGGAATACTGAGAAAAGCTAAATGAGTGAGGAAGTCTGTGTTGCTTTAAAGCGTATCTGAGGGAAGTCTTGGGTGTTTCCATGGTTATATTCTGTTCTGCCATTGCTTATGGAAATTCAGTAGATGAGATATATTTATGTTAATAGGATATTAACATAAACAACTGTTCAAATTATATATTATATTACTGTGATCTACAAGGAGAGGAAACACAAAGGATAAAAAGGAACAAAAGTTCTGAGACATCTGAAGACTCCAAAGCAGAAGAAAGTTTTTGCTAAGATCTACTATTTTGCTTGCATAGAGGTTAATCCTGGTAATTTATTACATTTTATTGTCTCAAAAATATAGGAATAAAACCCCCCTCCAAAACACATATCAGATAATGAGATGAGGTAACTTAGAAGATTTAATAATTATAGGCACATTATTTGCATGAATAAAAGGACAGTAACTCATCATGAAATAACAGGATAATTAAGTTGGGGTTTTTTGTCTTCTCCTTCATTAAACTGCTACCAGAACTTGTGCTTCAAAAAAACAATTGATTTCACTTTAAGGATATAAACAGAGGAAAGAGGGGAAAATAATCTTTTCTTAAAACCAAAATAAAATTATCTGACATTCTAGAAAGGACAGGTGGCAAAATATAAGGAGAGTAAAGCAGCCCCTAAAACACAGGGTCTGAGAGATTTTGAATCAAGATCAGAGAATAAATAATAGTGCAGTGTTTTGGCAAGGACCCACCATAAACCTCCACAAGACAAGGCAATTCATAAGGCTTTTTGTACAGAACTGTCAGAAGTCTCATGATTTCAAAACCTGGTTTTTATTTGTATTGTCAAACATACAGTAATCTCCTGGGAAGAAAATACTGTGTGAGCAATTCAAGAGGTTTGTAGATTATGGTGGTGATGATCTCCCAAGGCAAGGGGTAGAGGACTTAATTATTCTAACCTGCTACTTCTCCTGGTGCTCACAAATTGAGACTTCCTGACTATGGACTGAATTCAGGATCTAGAGGAGGGATTTGGGAAAATAAACAGTATCACCTAGATTCTGGATTTATGCCAGAGAGCAGCCTTCAATTTACATATGGAATTACAAAGCAGAGTACACTGAGAAGTCACCATGAAGTCAAAAGGTGCCTATGAGAGATGCTTATACTATTTAAAGAGAGAGAGAAAAATAATAATCAAATTACTTCAGAGGTCAGGAAGACCAAGGATTTCCCCAGAAAAATCCCCCACCTATATAAAGAGCTTCAAAGAACTGACAAACATCCAAGAATTGGAAACAACTATAAGCAATAAAGAAGAAGCATGAAATTATTGCTGGGACAAAATTATTGTTTGGACACTTTTGCATGAAATCAGAAGAGCGAAAGACTTAATGAAGTTAAAATAAGAAAATGTCATGAAATATAATGCAGAAAAAATAATCAAGATTGGCACAGGAAAAGAAAATTCAAGGAAGAGATGAATCTGTTGCTAAACTGGGAGGAGAAGTTAGTGGTAGACAATGTTGAAAAGGCTGAACTACTCCATGTTTTGTTTTGTTTGTTTGTTTGGTTTATCTTTTTTTTTGTTTGTTTTTTTTTGTTTGTTTTGGTTTGGTTTGGTTTTGGTTTTGTTTTGTTTTGTTTTGTTTTTTTCCTGTTTTCAGAGGTAAAGTCTGATCACAGAAGTGGGAAAGCAACAAGTTAGGGATGCATTCATGTCCATGTGGTCAGATGGCAATCAATTGAAATTGTGGAAAAAGTATTCTGATGTGATTGTGAAGCCTGTGTGTAGCATCTACAAAGAAATCACAGCAAATGAAGAAGGTCTCATGTAATCAGAAGGAGAATGATATTGGACTCAACCATCCTTAAGCAATACAAAAGGGAGGATCCAGGGACCTCTCAGCCAGCCAGCTTCTCCTCACTCCTGGAAAAATCACAGATTAACTTCTCAAGGAGCTCATTTTCAGGCTTGTGAAGTAAAAGAAGGAAACTAGGAAGATTTTATGTGGATTTACCAGGAAAATAAATGTTTGGCCAGCTTTATTACTTTTTATGGTGTGCAGATGAGAAGGATTTGTAGCCTCTACTCCAGTAAGGCTTTTGTCCCCTGCAGTGAAAAATAAGTAAGTATATTCTTTTTGGTTTATTTTTCCATATGCCATATAAACAATTCAAAGAAAATTTGTGACAGAATGAATAATTTTACCTTTTTTCCTTGGTTATTTGAACCTAATTTCCTTACTTTCAGGTAAAATATTTTCATCACAGAAACAAATATTTGCAGATATAATTAAATGGAGAATTTGATATGTTCATAACTAACCACATATCGCTTCTCAAATTAAGCATATTCTTATATCTTTATAAATTATTAAAAAATCTGTTAGCTAATTTGTGTAACACTGTTGAAATTAATATTTTTTAAGATAATTTCTGGTAATTTGTGCTCTAAGTATCGCAACTAAATTATATTACACTACTATTGCTAGTAAAGTCATTCTTTTCTGTTTGTAAGGTCAAAGCTTCAATCAATGCAGAAAAAAATTATTAGACTGAAATAAATTAATGTGCTGAGGACTCAAGGAACACTAAGATTCAATTAAGTAAATAACACTTCAAATAGCATTATTGAAATAAATCACTTTTCTGTTTTTTTAGAAATTAATATGTTTTCATTTCATTCTCTAAGAGTAAATCCATACATTTTTACAGTTTAAAATTATAGAAATTAATAGATATATAATTAATGTTTTTTTTGTTTTATCTTAGAAATGCAATTTCTCTAAGAAGCTTCCTGAATATATATATAGAATTTTTCTGTTCGTGGAATTGAGCAACATGTAAATTTAAATATCCAGTATGAAAGACAAGAATACAAAAGACTTTCCTTAAAAGTAAGGAAATAATTTGTGACACTGCAATTAAGAGAACATTCAGATTTAATAAAACAATACGGAGACGTAGCGTTTCTCTAAATCATTCTTACCTTATACATACCTGGGTGTATCTACTCTGTATCTAAAATTGTTTGCTGATTTCAGGAGTAAAAATGTATCTGCATAATGTTTTATCCTTTTCATTCCCAGTTTTTTTCAACCTAAAAGAGTACCACTACAATTTTGTATTTCTTCCTTTACCAACAGACGTGTCCTGTAAGTTCCAATCCTGTAAAGTCCATTGAAGTTAATAAGTTTGCAGGAACGTTCCTGCTAACATAACTCAGAAGATAGCATTTCTAGTGACATAAAATAAAGAACCTAACTGTATTTGAATTCTCTGTAAATTGTTAACTGATAATAAAAAAGAACAATTCATTCCAGAAGTCACTGAGGTTGTTTCTTTTTTTCACTGACTTAATTCCATAGTTTCATTTTTAATGGCTTTGAAAAGTAGAGTAGAAGATGGACTTGTATATTACAAACTTAGTTTTATTTAGTGTAGTTTCTTAATCTTTTTCATGATTTTCCTAAACACATCTAGATTAATAACTGAACTAAAGACTTTAAGGACTTAACCCTCTGCATAATAATAGAATAAAAATAATGAAAATAATTTTTTTAGCATTAAAGTCTTACAGTGATGTGATATCCATCTACATATAATTTTTAGTACATTGAATGTGACAGCAGCAGAAGTAATAAAAGGCATGATCCTCCCTTAGTCCAGAGAGCAAAACAAGCAAAACCGTTCAAGATGTGAAGATATAACTACAGTATGTGACAGACTAAAAGAATCAGTAAGGACAAGTGTCTCATTGCAGACTGGCAAGCAGCAGTGACAAGAAATATTCTCAACTTCTACAAGTTAGCTAAACTCAGGCATCTTCCAACTCACTGTACTCATATTCCTGTAATCCCACTAAACAGTTCAAGGTAAACAGCTGGATGGCTGCATACATCCTGCCCTTCTGTCCACCTCCGAGGTTGCTTAAGCTGTGACTCATTGCAACAGGTCTACTTCATCCATCTTCCTGTCATTTCAAATTCTGAGCTGAACGTGAAGGAAATTCCCAGCTGGAAGTTGATGACTGGCAACAATGACCGGGTAGGGTTAGCTATCCCATATGTGCTACGAGTTGATTAAGTCTCTATTCCTTGACTTGGCATCTTAAAATGTATATTACTATAACTGGTATATTGCTACTTAAGTTTTCATGCCATGAATGCCATGAAAAAGTAATAAATTAGTGCAATATATCACCACTTTGTCAAACAGTTACTGCAACCAGCAGGATGACGTTCAGTATATCTATGATTCCACATCAAACAAAACTAACTCAGGAATATGGAGGAAAAATGCATGTTTGATCCTGACACTTTCATCCTCACAGCTATACTCTCAGCAAGCTAAATTAGAGGTGTAAGGCTATATTCCCCTCCCCCCATCAGGTACTTAAGAATACTAATCTTTCTATATGTCATCAATCACTCGTAATTGATAATATACACTCTAGGCGTTGAGATCAACAGAGGCCAGATGTGCTGGCAGGAGCTGTGCTCTTTCCTTTCCAGTAGGAACAGTGCTATTGCTTCCCAAACGGCTGAGCAAGGCCAAGGACCAAAGCTCCTGAGGTGGCTCATGGAGGGCACTGCTGGACCCTCTCTCAGCTCACTCTCTCCTGGTCCCTGACCAACAGCTCCATTTGGGGCCCTGCTGTGGTGCCTGGCTAGGATGGACTGAGAAATGTTGGTTGGGAGCATTGGACCTATTAACTCACTGAAGTTACTGACAATAACACAGTACATGATCTTTCTGATCACTGCCAGAATCCTGGGGCCCTGCAGTGCCCTGGGGCTCAGGGTCTGGGACCTGTGGGGCCTCAGCCTGGGCCTGATCTGGGAGGACACTCTGTGTGTCTGGAGATGAATGACTCTTCACCTTCCTGGGTGAGCTGGGGCTGTGTGGTACCATCCGTAGTAATGGTGTGAGTAGCCATCACCCTTGCTGAGTGACAGATGCCAGCCTTGAGTGTCCTTGTTTGGAGGATCTGAGGGAGTAAGTCTGCAAGAGACAACCTACATCATTGGATCCTCTATAGATATTTTACTTTCCTGAACCCCTTAAGCAGAGATTTAAACTAAATATCAATGCCATGGTGGACATCTGCAGCCAGCTCTGAGACAGGTTTGTCCCCAAATGTCAAATATCAGCTCTAACAGCTCTCAAGTTGCTCAACAGCAGGAGAGGGTACCTAGATTTTCAGTGCTTTGAGAACTTGTCAGTCACCAGCAGATCTTAGTGGATTTTGAATTATGAAGGTCTTTGACTTCCTTCCTAGGAAATGGAGAGCTCCCCACAGAGTGGCAGCAGCGACCACAGACCCAAACCAGAATGACTACACATTCTCAATTTACTACAAAGAATTTCCCATAGTAACCTTGCTATGATCTATGTCTTTTTCCTGGGCACTGACATGTAATCAAGGAGTCCAGGAGTTGTTTTCTCCCTTTCTTCCTCAGTGTTTTTCCTTCCACTCTTCTGCCCAAATTCATCCCAAGAGAACTCATTACTTCTCTGGTAGGAGTGAAAAAAATGTCTGTGCCAAGTCCCTTCATATTTTCTCATCCAAAATATTAAATTACAGCTATCCCTGCATAGATGTTTTTTCAAGCCAGTTCCATGATCATTTACCCTACTCTCAAAGCTAGCAGATCACCAGCCAGCATCAGTGTAGGTACTCTGCTTTAACTGCTGTGCAGCTTTCACATTAAAAGCCTCTTGGCTTTTGAATTTTCTTAATCTTGAGGTGGTTTTGATTAGAAAGGACCTTAAAGATCGTCCAGTTGCAAGCCTCACCTCCCCATGGTCAGGGACATGACCAGACTGCTCAAAGTTCCATCCAACCTGTCCTTGAACACCTCCAGGGATACACAACTGCTCTGGGCAACCTGCGTCAGTATTGTACTGCCCTCACAGATATATGTAGATATTTCTTTCTTACTTCTTCATTATAGCTAATCTCAACCTACACTCCTTCAGTTTAAGGCAATTACCCTTTGTGTATCACTACATGATCTTGTAAAAAGTCCACTCACAGCCTTCTTTTAGCCCCCCTTTAGGTACTGGAAGGTTCTATAAGCCTTCTCTTCTCCAGGATGTACAACCTCAGCTCTCTCAGCCTGTCTACATAAGAAAGGTGCTCTAGCACTCTGATCATCTTTGTTTCCCTCCTCTGGACTTGCTCCATTCACATCTTTCTTATACTGGGGACCCCAAAGCTGGACACAGGCCTCCAGTGGAGGGGTCTCTCACAAGAGACCAGAGTAGAGGGAGAGAATCACCTCTTCCAACCTCCTAGTCATGCTCCTTTTCCATCAATGCCCCAAGTCCATCTGCTCAGGGTTCCTTTCAATCCATTCTTTGCTGAGCCTGTGTCTGTGCTTGGGATTGCTTCAAGTCAGAAGCAGGACTTTGCACTCAGGCCTTGTTGAAGTTCATGGGGTTAGTACAGGCCCACCTTTCAAGTTCCCACTGGATGGCATCCCTTCCCTTCAGCATGTCAAACACACCACACAGCCTGGTGTCAGTAACTTTAGTTTGAAGCCCTCTTCACCCGTTTGGCAAGCCTATTACCAAAGATGCTGTTCTCTTTCCCTGACAGGTGGACCCCATCAGCTCCTGGTGTACCAGATTTCTCAAAATGTGTCCCGTGGCCTAAATAGCCCAACCTCTTGCTGTGGCATGAATCCTGTAACCATGATTTGCCAAACTTGACTGGCCATTTCAAACCTCTAATCATAGAGAAATTTTAATTGTGTATCTCTCTGTGCACACTTGAGTACACATTCCACACATTGCAGTAATAGAGATTACTAATGCATGCAATAGACAAAAGTAATAATGGAACCCTGTGCTTTGAAAAGATAAAATAAATGTTCTGTAATTTTTAGCAGGTATAACAGTATTCTGAGGTGTTAGATGAACATAGATTTCTGCTGTTTTAGTTTGGTTTTTTGTTTTTTTTTTTTTAGAGAGAAAAATGTTTCTTTTAGTCTGTGGATACCAGCCCTCGATTGATAGCAGCTCCTCAGAAATCACTAAGGATGCACAATACACATATTAGATAAATGAAACCGTTTAGGCGAAAAGTTTTGGAGTGTTCATGAATTTATGCAAATATATTACCTCTTCAGGTCATCTGGAACAGGAAGTTTAAAATCCAGAATAAATAAGAGACTCTATATATTTTCAGTATTTAAGTATTACAAAACTATAATGCATGAAATACATTATTGCTCTCATGATAGGAAAGAAACTGACTGTAATGGTTTTTCTTCTGTTTTCATTTTCTCTTCTTTCTGGAGCTACTGCTGAGAGGAATGGAACTGACTTCCCTGACAGAGTAACAATTTGTATTTAAGAGGAACATGGCTGGTTTTCTGAAAAGTTTGTGTTTTCAAGGATGTGTCACAATCTGAACAAAGGAGAAGGAAATTGTACTTTCTTTCACGTCTCCATCTTTTGCTTGCAATTCACACTGTTCTAAGGTTTTTGAGCTGCCAAGTTGTTTTAGTGAAAATCTGTCACGTTGAAAAGTCTTAAAGCCAGACTTTAAAGGATCAAGTAATGAAAGAATACACTGCTTTTTCTTCCTAACAGTGCTCTAGTAAAACTGAGTATTGTTGCCTCAGGGTAGTAGAAGTGTAATTCCTGAGGCATTCATATTTTATGTGTAAGTACACATTGCCATAAGCTTTGTGATTCTACTCAGAAATAATTCCATTTATTTACTATCATCTGTGCTGCCCCTCAGGTAGATGGGAAGGAAATCATCTTGCAGGCAAATCTGCTAAAACCAGTGATGTAGAACTTTGAAAACTTTTTATAATATTATGCACTCTTTCATAGTGAATATTAATTCACTGATATATATTTTAGTATTTTCATATTAAAAGGGTATTTGGAAAACATTTGTACTAAAAAGATTTATGTTTGGAAAGAAAAACCTTTAAGTCTAGAAATGTATGTTATCATAATATTATCTGGCAGAAAATTAACATACTGCTTGGCTTCACGATATCAATCTTTTCAATGCCAATTTGCAATTACATAATTGATGGCATACAAGCAACTTTATGAAGGTGTTAATGATGCACAGCAGACCAAATAAGCTACTCCCATATGTCAGGAAACAGTTATAATAACTTCCTCATACAAATATTCGCTCCTATGAGTAATTCTTTTAGGCCTCCTCTACAGGAAAAGAGGAAGCAGATACATGTTGATATGAAAACAGTGCTTCCATCGTCATTCACAATGACTTATGAATACAATCCAAAATCCTACCTTTATGTCTTGGGCTTTAGGCTTGACTCTTGGTGCATTCATCCTGATGCCAAATAAAGAGGCATGTGCCTAAGCATCATCATTCTGCCTTTGGAAAAAGGATTAACCTCTCCCATGACATTCAGAAAAAACTACTCTCAGCAACCTGTTTAGCTTGAACAATTTTCAGAAATCAGCACTGATTCAGTGTTCAGATTATTTAACTCACAGTGCGATACAGTATAGCTGGATAAAGAAATTGATTTACATGCTTATCAATTAGCTCCAATCCTATCTCCTTAAGCTAGACAAAATAAATAATTTAGACATTTCTGTGATGACAAGGAAGCTCAAAGATTTCTTTTTGTTTCCCCTTGTGACAAAACTGGAGTTGAATGGGAAGCATTCTTGTACTATGTACACAGATGTCATTATAATAACTTGAGTGTATTATACATTTATATAGAATTCATTTGTCACCAGAATGAACAGGCCCTGTCTGAATTTTATCTAGATAAATGCTTGCATGTAAAGTGGTCACTATACAATAAGGCTTCTGGAAGTAAGTGGAAGTCAGGAAGTACCATTTTGGGACTACTGAATTTGATTTACATTATATCATATTTAAAACCTGGTACTGCACTCACCAAATCTGGTATCATAATGAGCTCATTCTTCCATTAAAACATGTAGTTTCATCATGCAGATAGGGAATAAAGGGTAATGTTCTTTGGATGAAATTATGTTTCCAAATTCCAGTATCCAAAAGAAAAGAAACACCTTTCTCATGCAGAGATTGATTCAGTAGGACACTCACCTGCAGTTCAGTAAACTCCATTCCACAGCTGTGCAGGTGAGAAAATGGGAAAGCACAGCCAAAGAATATAGCATGCAATGGTTTGAATTATCATTATTTCAAAGCATATGTCATGCTAGGCTTTTGATTATGTGCTGCCTTGCAAGGGAGGAATTCAGCACAGTGCTATTCTTTCCTTACATTCCAGTTTCTTCTTTCCCTGTATGTTTCTGTCTATGGGCTAAAATCTTATCTAGTATCCATCTATGGAGGGCCCTTGGATGTCAAGAAAAAGAAAATACAGTAAACTAGTGTGAGGAATTACACCAAGGGAGGTGATACTGTGGACTTGACTTGTACTTTTCTGCTGAGCTTCTGACCCTATTCTTTGTAGGTAACTGAGGTGGACCTTTGGTTTGTCACAGAACACTCATGTTCTTGGTCTTAGATTAAATTTTTGAATATCAGAGCCAAACCTAGACTTATACGTAACTTGATTTTTAACACCAAAAAAACCCCAAGAGTTAAATTTGGATGAATTAACTTGAAATATACAATCTGTTCAAAATGACAATGTAATAGTGACCTGTAGATCAGAATGACAAAATCATGATATTTGGAAAGGAGCTCTGGACACTGTCTAATCAAATTCTCTTGACCAAAGTAGGATCAGCTAAATCAGGTTGACCATGACCACAGTCAGTTTTTCAATATTTCCAAAAATGGTGACTCTACAGCCTCCCTGGGTAACGTTTCAGTGTTTGACCACCCTCACACTAATTTTTTATGTCTCAGTTAAAGTTGAATCTTCTGTATTTCAGTTTTTATCCATTGTCCCTTTTGCTGTCACAGAGTACCACAGAGGAAACACTGTCCCTGTCTTCTTTATTCATTACTATCAGAGGTTGGCCAGGCACGACAGTTGTCCCACTCCACAATACAGAGTGGCCCAAATCCTGTTACTCTGTGCAGTTTCAGGTGCTTCAGCATAAGCAGTCTATAAAATTACAAGAGTGGGTCCAGAGGAGGAAGACAAGATGGTAAAATATTTTGAGGGCAAGACTTACAAGGTGTGACTGAAGTCACTTTTGTAGTTCATTCTGGAGAAGAGAAGGCTGAGGTATGACCTCATCACAGTCTACGATTTCTTCAAGGGTGTAAGCAGATGGGAGGCTGCTGATTTCCCCTCTCTGATGATCAGTGACAGGACATGAGTAAATGGAATGAAGCTGCATTAGGGAAAGCTCAGATTGAACATTTGGAAAAGAAGCATTTGTGTTCTTCACAGAGAGTCAGTGGCCACTCAAGCATTTCTTCCTCCTTTGAGGTCTCTCTGGATGCTAATACATCTGTATGGTGGATCACCAGCTCCTCCTAGTTTTGTGTCATTTGCTGAGGATCATTTACATTCTGCTCCACTGTCCAGTTCTGTAATGAGGGTGTTGAACAGTATAGACACTTGGGATACTCCTCTAGTGACTGGACTCCATTGGACTGATTTCCAGCAGGCTTGCAGGTGTGCACTGATCAAAAAATATTTGAACCTGGCATTTCAGCCAGTTTTCAGTCCACCTCTATGTCCATATATCTACTTCATATTGCCTAAGTTTTTCTGTGAAGGCTTAATGGAAAACAAAATCAAAAGACTTTCAAAATTCAGAATAAACTTCCATTGCCCTCCCTTTGCCCATTAGGCTAGTAATTTCATTGTAAGAGGCTACCAGGCTGTTTAAGCATTATTTTCCTTTCATAAATCCATAGTCACTACTCTTAGCCTCCTTGTTCTTCACATGTTTGGAAATGGCTTTGAAGAGGATTTGCTCCATGACCTTCCCAGGGATCAAGGACAGGCTGACTGACCTGTAGTGTCTCAAATCTAAATATTCGCACAAAACCCAATAATTTTATTTGAAACCAAAACATTTTTACACTGCCCGCTCTGCCAGAGTAGACAGTCATAAAGAGAAGATAGATGAAAAGAGCATTTGAGAAACAAGACACAAAACTGACAAACATGAATTAGATATTGTAAATTATCTTTGTGATTCTAAAAATGGTGAGAAAGATGTCTCAGTGTCTGAGTTGCTAAATGTTAATGTTTTCTCAGGAAAGAATGACTTTTTTTTAGTCTCATTAGCATTTAGACAGAAAGAAGGGTGTAGAGTTCCGTGACTATATAAGTGGAGTTTGGTTTTCAGAAGCAAACCATAACGCTTCTCCAGATTCAAACAGAAGCTGAAGTGAGACTTTATTTTGAACTAAAATTTACCTAAATAAGTGGAAGCATGTACTTAAGCTGACTGTTGTTTCATTGAGTGGCAGCTTGAATAAATATTAGAGATTGACTTAACATTATTAGTATTTTCCTAAATTCTTGTCTTATCTGTGAGGGATAAAAATAAAGAGATTAGAGGTTCATTTACAATAACAGAGCTTTTCACTGTCATACTCTACTGTATAGTGTAAAATTAGTCTCCTGATACAATTAGGACATTTTTTTTCCTTCTGGAACAAGGAAATAATTGTTTAATGACTTTTATTCCAGAAGGAATAGAGTTGCTTGATGGCCAGCTTATTACGTATTGGAGTTTCTGTATTTGAGGTGGGCATTTACACATAATCAATGTTTATTATCTGGGTGGAGTTTCTGGTGTTTAATGACAAAGTTCAACAACCAAATCTTCTTTAAATCCAGTTGGTCATGAGTGTTTGCACTCTCATATCATACCACCTTTCACATTCTGCCTCTCCAATTTCATTAACAGCATGTATTTGAATTCAAATTGATCATATTGGCCCCTGAGAGATGTTTTAAAAAATAAATTATATGCTTCATCTAGATAATTTTGTGAATCCTTTTGCTCTGCTAACAGAAACAATACTAGGCCTGATTAAAAGGACAGAATGGAAAAGTGTGGCTGAAGAAGAAAGGGACATTATTAGTGTTCAATCCCAAATAATATCAACTGAGGCTAAATCCTGGGATGTGCTGATTTACAATGCAATTTTTTTCACATTCTGTATACTCATAAAAGTTTCTCACATTCCTGAGTATTTTCATAAAGCACATCAGTACTTATCAATCTTAATTAATAAGGATTGTTTGAAAATTGATGTCTAAACTAACTTGAATCTGTATGAATTAAGCTAAACAAATAATGATGTTTCAAAATATATATTGATACTTGAGTCTTTGTTCCTACACTACAGGCATGCAAGCCCTCAATTTCTCTTAAAACTTTTATCATCAAACTAGCCTTAGATCAAATATGAGTGGAGGACTGTCATTTTCTTAATTGTTTTGCTAGCAAATATATTATGGATAAAATTCTATTGGATACCCTTTCAAATAAAATATAGCAAAATATATCTCAAAGCAGAAGATAAATGATGGAAGAATTATACTAACTAATCCACACTAATAAATTCTTTTCTATTATTTCCTTTTAAGGCTCTTGAATACATGGTGCAAACAAGGTAAAGGTTTTAAAAATTATGTAGCAATCTCTTAAAGAAATGAAATATGAAAATACTAAGTTAGCTTTTTCAATCACTGATTGTCCAGATAACTTTAACTAAAGAAATGGCATTGTTACCTGTCAGGTACACTAAATAGAAGCGATAGCTCAAAAAAGGATTTAATTTAATACTTAGGAAAACATGTCGTGAACAAATTTTGAAGATTGGGTGGAGGAAGGGATGCTAAGTGTTTTGTTTAATGCATAGTTAAGTCGGAATTTGCCAGTTTCAGCAAATTCTGAATACTCCTGTGTTTGCATCTCTTCAGCATGGTAATCTTATGAGTGTATAATCAGCAAGTTGTTATTTGGTATGAGCATCATGTGATTATACTGAAAGAGCTATTTTGTGGGAAAGAAAGCCCATTTCACTTAACTGCAATTTCTCTCTATCAACAAAACCCACAATGCAGCTTTGTGCAGCAATAACAAGTACCAAACAGTGGGATCTTACAGTCTGTCAAATTGTTGTTAATTACAGAATGTTGTTAAAGGAAAACATACTATGCAGAGCAGAGTAAGCATAACAAAGGGACATTTATAGGCCAATACAGCTGTCATTGAAATAAGCAGGAATTTTGCTGTTAACTTCAATCCGAGTAGAATCAGCTTTTTTAATTTAACTGTGAACATAAAGTGGCAAGTCTTTTGCAAGCCATCTCTCTCTGTGTCAACTGAAATAATATGATTCTATATTAAGGCATAGAAAATTTCTAGGCATGTGATGAATGCATGCCTTTTAGTGAATGCACAAGTATATTCTAGACATCCTTTCTGACTGCCTAAAGATATTCTTTTCCAAATTGGTGGCTATTTGTCCCCAGACTGGTCCTGTCATGAGGATGAGATCTCAGTCCTTGTTACCAGAACACCTAACAGCTTGTGGTAATTGTTGAGTATACCATTTGATGTGAAAATACTGTTCTCAGAAATACATTCTTCAGCACCTGCTCCCTTACACAGAGATATCACATATAGAGAAAGAAGATCTAGGAATAAGAATAGTAAAAAAATGCATAAATGTCTCTTTGCAGCATTTGTATAATATCACAACAAAATGGCAGGTGTTAATTTATACCTGAAAACTTCATTCTGTTCTCAGCAGTCAGCCAGCAGTTTCTCTCTCAAGTCGTTCATCCTCCAGCTGAAACTATTCTGCATGTTGCATAGAACTACTTGTTTAGTTTACAATGCTTATTTAGGCTCATGTTTTATTGACTGTATTATATAATGAAAATGGAATATCAATAGTTACCTTTCAAGACATCATAACTGTCCTTGAAGTTTCAAAATAGAAATTGAGACACGTTTTTCTCTCTTGTTTACCTGCCAACTTATTCAATGACTCTATATACTGACCTTCATCATAGTGGAGGCTGCTGACAGAATATTCGTAAATTTCTTTTGGAATAGGTATCTCAGAAGATTAAAGAGGAACCCTGAAATGCCAGTTGTTTTTTCCTTTGTTTATGTCTTCTATCACCAAAGTTACCAAATTGTAGTCATAAATTTATGTCATAACAATTTACAAGCCATACACTTAAAAGCATTTCCGTATCCTGAAATAATTATTTAATTTTTGTTCCTTTCTTCTTTGGTTACATGAATTATGATATGAACCACTTCATGGTTCTGTGATTCTGTGATAGAAATTGAAAACAGTATATAAAAAAACATTTCTGACAATCTGCATTTCAGTGTATTTTTATTTCTGTAATGACCCCACATAACACAGTAAGGGAGCGAGCAATTTATTAAGTATGTATGGCAAAAATTTTCTTTTCTTTGAGATATTTTAGAAATAGAGCTGCTTATTAACAAGGAAGATGGATTACAGACAATTAATTAATAATTTGTTTAATTAATAGAAGATAAATTTAAAAGGAATTATTTTGTTAATAGAATTTTTTTCAAATTGTACTTTGAAGAGATAACCTAATCCTGGCACCAAGATCATGATTACATAAATAAGCATTAATGTAAGCAAAAAAATCTTGCTGGGTAACATGCTGCTTTGGATCATAATGAAATGAAAAGAGAAACATTTTCCTTCATTTTATTGGAGAGCAGCACTACCTCTCTAATTCCTACATCAGAGTAGAAATAATAATTTTCATGAGAAAGAGTATTCTCAAAGGAATTCTTCTTATTTTGATGTACATATTTTTACATGAAGGATGTAGAGATTACTTTAAGGGTATTGAACAAGACTGAAATAATTTCTCATCATTAGATACAAAATTTCTGATTTTATTTATTAAAAAGCCTTCATTAAAGTATGAAGTAGAGCTGTCTATACGGGCATTGAGAAAACTGATTTATTTTTTCAACCTAGCGTGACATATGCTTAAATTACAAAATTATGTATTTCTTGGTGTTTTGTTTGCTGTGTTTTCTTATCTAGAACATGTTACGAAGATTAAAAAATATATTTTCTTTTTGAAATTTTATTCTACTTTTCAGAGTGCTGATATCCTTCATCACATTGGAAGACACGCTAATTTCTAACTTCTTCAGTTTAATTTTGCAATTGTTTCCACTGGAGAAGGCACCTTTCTCTAAACACCACATATTACTCCATGAATCCAACGTGGGTTTCCAGAAACCTCTGACATAAGTCTGGCTGAGGTTGCTGCATGAAATATTGCTGCCTATTTGGCAGCAATACCTCTGAAAATATCAAATGAGCTTCTGTAAGCAGAAAGACAGAAATAATAGAAAAATGGCTAAATGTCAAGAGGACAACCAGGAGATTGTGAGCACTGGGAACATTAAATGCACACTGGACAGTGAACAAATAAGCATATGATAGAAACAGAATTGTGTCTGGAATTACTCTACCAAAGTACTTTGAGAAATTTTTTGGTGGAGGCTTGGGAAAAAAAAAGGAGCATTATTTCCTCTCACAGTGAAAGTGTGTGCGTGTGCATGTGCATGTGAAATAATACTTCAGATTTTACACATGGAGCTAGAGCTGTAATGTAAATATTTCTTTTATTATGCAATGTTTTCACCAATCAGACATATAGGTATAATCTTTTCAGTTTTGAGAAAGATCAAAATACTGTTGTCCCAAGTTTTATAAGGGTTTAACAGAACACAATTGAAATCTGTGTAGCTAATACTGTAATCAGCCAGATGAGTTCTTTATTGACAAGCAGTTTCTTAGATGAAATGCTCAGTCTACCTTTAAAGAATTTGGGCTAATGGGACTCCTTTATTAGTCATTGTTCTTTGCTAAATTCAGGTGAATTCAAAGACCATAACTTTTTGCACCGATGGATAATTATGCTGCTTTGACTGTCTAATTGCTTATATCAGAAGTTCAGTAGGAAGCTTTTAAGTATGAGCATGGGGATGATCATATGGTTCAACCTTCCTAAAATGCCTCTTAAGAGGAAGATGACTGTCAGCTGGTTTGAACAGTAACCAGGCAATTAGAAAAAACTTTTGAACCAAAGGAGTCAGCCCCTGAAAAGGAAGCATAAGAGAAGCAAAGAAATGGACACTGTGGGACCTCAGAGTGAAAACATCAGCCCTGAAAACAGTCAGCCCTTGGTTTGTCACTTTTGACAGTCACCCTACAAGCATTGCTGCCTGTCCAAGGGCTGATGGTGCAGCCTCTCTGTAAAGCACTGGGAGCAGCCTGAATGCAGCTAGAGCCGAGAGTGTGGGGGACAGCAAGTGGGGACCCTCATCTCAGTGTGCCCCTGGGGACTTGTGGAGTCCTCCCTTTCAGGTGAGTAATTGGCAGTAAGCAGAAGGGAAGCACAGGTCAGGATCACCCCCATCTGTCAAGGAGGGATGTGTACTCAAGAAATCTGCCCCATCCCCCAACAAACAGGGTATTCTGGAAGCCCAAATCCAGCTTCATCAGTATCACAGGATCACAGAATGTCTTGGATTGGAATGGATCTTAAAGATCATCTGGCTTCAACCACACTGCCGTGTGCAGAGACACCTTCCACTAGACCAGGCACCTCAAAGCCCCAACCAACCTGGCCTTGAGCACTTGCAGGGATGGGGCATCCACAACTTTTTTGGTCAACCTGTTCCAGTGCCTCACCGCCCACACAGTGAATGACTTTGCAAGGGATTAGAACTGTGTGGAGTTAGATATTCAAATATGCTTAAAATCTGTATCTGTATTAACATTTTGTAAGTTTCTAAATAAGACTGTCTATCTATTGAATTATTTATACCCCTGCATGTATAGTTCAGTGATTGCCAGTTAACTATGTGTTGTTAATAAATCAACAAACCACTTCTATTCTGAACTGAGCAGGTTTTTCTCTGATATACTGACAAGCTCTTACATTCTAACCACCAAATGTGATCATTATAGTCAATAGCTGTGTACTCTAGTAACACATTCTGACAGGTAAAGCAACACCTATTTCATGGATTTATTTTTATGTCTGCAATTTTTCATAAGTTTTCCTCGATACAGATTCAGTAACCAAAAGGGAGACTTATGGTACTAGACCGGAAATTTAGGCCTGAATTCCCAAGCACTATATTCTAACCCCTAGCAAACCTCAGTACAACTCTGATATTGAGAGAAGGAAACACCATCACCCCAGTGAAACATTATTAACAGAAAGAGATACTGATTTGAAAGCTAAGTAATAATCATCATTAAGAATCTTCAAACCCCACAAGAAAAATCAAACAAATCCAGAAGACTTAAATATTTTTTTTCTGCTGTGGAACACCCAGGTACAACCAAAACAATACATTCTCTTTTATTCACATTTCCTATTGAAATTTTAACACTACAAGATTTTCAGAAACAAATGGAACTGGAAAGTCACTTCCCTTCTTCATAACGGTATCCAGCAGCACCTTCTTGTTTTAATGCTCTGAGAATGATTGGAACAGCATGTAACAAAGAGAAACAATCACCACATCAGAATTCTCAGTTCAGTCTTCATGGCTTCACCACAGTTAGTAAAAGGGTTAATTAATAATAATTTAATAATAATAATTTAATTTCCTTTCATTAAATCTCATAACTCTTTCTGGAAATACATTAGTGTTGTCATTAGAGTTTACAGGTTTGTTTTCTGCAGAAAACTGCATAATTACAGGGCACCTGACAATCCAATATAAATTTGTTCTATTAATAGTTTTGCTGTGTACGTATCTTGCTATGAGAAACAAGAAATTGCTATGGAAAATATATGAAAGCCTGTAGAGAGCCTGACCGAGATACATTCAGATGATGAGAGCAGGTGACTTTTAGATGGATCCTTCTACTTCTGCGCTGGGCTCCTTGACTCTCCTCAGGTAATGACTCATTTCAGGGTTTTTTCAAATGAACACAATATGGGCTATTCACTTAAGAGTAGGGCTTGATCCTTGTGCATCCCTTCCAACTCAGAATATTCTGAGGTGCAAAATAAAACAAAAAACCTCCTTAAATTTCAGCTATGACACAATAAAATATCCTTACCTTATATGCAAGTTGTCAAACAACAAAGTTTTAAATGTGTTTCATAAGAAAAAAGTTGCTGTATACATTAAGTATAAGCTTCATACTCACTGTCCATTAAGCTTTTGAAAAAACCTGATTCAGTGTTTGAAGGCCTTTTTTCTACTTGTTAACAAGGATATATTTCACTCTCTTTAGTTCTTTCTGCACCTAAATGAAATTAGATAACTAACTTTAAAACACATATCCACCAGTAAGGTAAATTTTCTCAGTACCTTCCAATTCCATTTCTCAGCATCAGGCTTGGTTACATTTTTCTTTTGCAAAGTACTTTTACAAATACAGACATTGATATAATACAAAATGTGTGTACATAGATATAGATATAGCAACTAAATCTTCAGTTTTATCATAATAGTATGGATAAGTGAAACATTATGAAGATAATAAGTATCTTGATATACATTGTGTTTATTTCAATCATGTCTTGCAGGAAGGACATCTAAACTTTAAACAAGATTGAGATAATCAGTTTTGTTTTCTGATCAAAATAGCTGTCATGAAAGAAAAGAAACAGGTTCAGTCAGTAGCAGACAAGTAATAAGTCTTCTATTGTTTTGGAGTAAAAGGCTTTCCAGGAATTAGTTGGGACATACCTTGCACTGGAAACTAATAGAATTTTAGAATATTAACCATTATAGAAATAATATATTTGTTTACAGGATTTCTTCTTAGAAGTGTGTTTTAAATGCAAAATCATGAAACTACATTCTAGAGAAGGTCCTGGTTTTTTCTATCCCAGCTCATCATTACGACATTTTTTAGTATCAAAGAGTAGCAGGCAGTTGTTGGTCTGAGCAAGCTCAAGTGATAGATCAGAATAGATAGAAAAGTTAAGTCTTAAGAAGCTGTACTAATGGAACTTAAAATGGGATATGCTGACAGAACTGGATTGATTTTAAAAAATTAAATTTGCCATAAATGCTGATGTCCTTTGGAGATCACATGCAGGGTCCTGCACCTAGAGAGGAATAACCCCATGGACCAGGACAGGCTGGGGGCTGACCTGCTGTAGAGCAGCTCTGTGGAGAAGGGCCTGGGGGTTCTGATGGACAACGAGCTGTTCATGATCCATCAGTGCCCTTGTGGCCAAAAGACCAATGGGATCCTGGGGCGCATTAGGAAGAGCATTGCCCGCAGGTCAAGAGAGGTGATCCTACCCCTCTGTTGAGCCCTGTTGAGGCTACATCTGGAGTAGTCTGTCCAGTTCTGGACTCCCCAGTACAAAAGACAGGGAGTTCCTGAAGCAGGTCCAGCAGAGGATAACAAAGATGATTAAGGACTGGAGTGTCTTGTAGGAGGAAACTGTGAGGGAGTTGGGCCTACCTGGAGAAAAAATGATTGAGATGATCGTCATCCCTTCCACCCTTAATCTCCTAATTCTCTGATTCTTTGAAAAGAACAAACTCATGTATTCATTTAAAAGCAGATTATGTCGTATTCATTTAGTAAAAACTGGTTGAAAAAAACCAGTTCTCCCAGGCTTTCCTCACATGCTGGACTGCCCAGTCGTTTGATCATTTTTTGGGCCCTTCTCTGACCTTCAGCAGCCCGTCTACATCTTCTTTGCATAGTGGAGACCAAAACAGAACACAGTATTCCAAGTGTGGCCTGACAAGCACAAGTCAGGTAAAATAATGACTTTTTTAATCTCTGCTGGTGATGCCCTTGATGAGGCAACCTAGAATCCCACTGGATTTCTTTTCTGCAGCAGTACACTGTTCACTCATAGTAAGTTTGTTGTCCACCAGGACTCCCAGGTCCCTTTCCACAGAGGTGCTCCCCAGCTGGGTAGATCCCAGACTGTGTTTCACTCCTGGATGAGGTTTTCATATGTACAAGACCTTACACTTGACCTTGTTGAATTTCAGAAGGCTCTTGCTATCCCATTCTTCCGGCCTATCCAGGTATTCCTGCATCTGGGTCTCCCTTCTTCACTCCATTTGGTATCATTGAAAAACTTCATCAGGATCCACTTGATCCCATCTTCTGGACCAGTCATAAAGGTATCAAACAATGTTGGGCCCAATATCAACCTCTGGGATCTCATTTGTGGCAGGCTGCCCATTCTAAAAGGAGCTGTTTACCCTTCCCCTCTGGGTTTGTCTCGTCAGTCTATTCCCCACCCACTGGTCTAAACTGCAATGCGTCTATCAGTCTCACCACATGAGCAGAGAAGGTTACTTTGTCACAGAGGACGATTAAGTGGTTCAATCACAATTTGCCCTTGGTGTATCTGTGCTGGCTTTTCCTGATCACCTGCTTCATCTGACTTGTGATAGCCCCCCAGCGGATTCATTCTCTAACTTTCTCAGGGACAGAAATGAGACTGATGACCCCAAAATTCCCTGGATCCTCATTTAAGCCCTTTTTTGTGGGTGATAGTAGGGTGATAGCAGGTGATAGTAGGGGTGATAGTAGTCTTCATTCACTCTTTTGGGACATTCTCTGATCCCCACGGCTTCTAAATTATTATGAAGAATAGCTTCAAAAGAATGTCAGGTAGATCTCTTAGCACTCTTGGATGGATATTTTTAGGTACCATTAATTTATAGGCGTCAAGCTCCTGTGAAATCTCACACATCAACACTTCCTTCCCTGGCAGGGGTTCCATGTTTGCATCAACCCGGATTTTTGTTGCCAAAGCTGTGAGACCAGCAGTTCTGGTAAACACAGGAGTGAAGGAAGTATTGGGAACCTCTGCCTTTACAGTGGTGATGTGCGTAATTCACACCCTCTGTTCAAGAGATAGGTTCCTACCAATATTTCATACAATATTTTTCTTATTGTGCATTGTGTCCTTCTCTTATTTTGTCACTGTAATGAAATAATCATCACATAAGTCAGTCTACTGAGAGAAATAACTCATTTGTCAGAATGTTAACGGTTAGATGTCTGGAGTGAGGATAGAAATATCTATGAGAATTGCAGGTATTAAAACAATAGAAATCACAGTTCTGTAGTGAAGCAATTACAGTAAAGACTCTTGAGGTATTACCTGAGCTCAAAAAGTACACAGTGAAGAAGTATTTAAAATATTCTGTATGAATATCAATTTGCTTAGGTACGCACAAAACCAGTTTTCTAAATTTAACCTGGTCATTCACATTCTGTATAGCAATAGTCATTTACTGGAACATAGGCGGACATAACGCCAGCCTCTGCTCTCCAGTGTAAAAAAAGTCACTTTTCAAAAGGCCAAAATCCTGATGGCAGAGGTTGTGATAGCAAGATACAAGACAGCTGCTGATGGCAAAAATATTAAAAACACTTATTTAAAATTTTCCAGCTTGTGAAAAATTATGGTAAAACAATATAATTTGTTGTTGAATTACGCAGCTGCATTTTACTACTATCACAGAAGTTTGTGGGGCTTTTGCCCCACTTTATACATAACAAATAAATCACGCTTTATCAGACTTACCATATATACTCCTTCAGAAAGAGCCATTTACAGAAATATTGAGAGTGACCTCTTCTTTGTGTGGAGGTCCTGAATCACATAAACCAGATATTGCTGAAGGCTAGGAGGGGTGTAATTTCATTCTGCTCCCTACACTGTGAAATATAAAACCACTGGTGTCATGAAATCGAAGAAGTATAAAAATGAAAGTTCTTACTGATAGAAGCATGTGCAGTCTATATTAAATTAAGAAGGATGGAAACAGATCTGTGACTTTTGAAGTACATGAAAAACTACAGCACCACCAAAGCCACCAGCAGGTCAAGGGTGTAAATGAAAATAACTACTTTAGGGACAGACTGTTCAGGACCCATATTGAAAACCTGTGTGTCACATATTTTCACAAAATCAATTTATTTACAGTAACTTGGGAGCTTTAAGGTTTATGAAATATAGTTATAGCCCAATTGTCAGAAAAGAACAAGTTTTCTGAAAGTAGAAAAGCTATTGAAGGCTGTGCCCCTTCAAGATAAATGAAGAAACAAATAAACAAAATTCAAAACTCTTTCCTTCCATAAAAGTCTAATGTCTGTTTTGTGATATTTACCTCTTGCAAATAAATGGTTATTTTTTTATATATGTGCATGTCTATTTATAAGTGGTGTGTGTGTATGTGTGCACAAGTACTGTACAAAGCACACACACTTCCGTGGCCATACAGAATAAAATATTGGTATGGTTTAATGAAAAATATTTTACTTATTGTTCACAAATTATTTTAGAGAAGAGTCTAACATGATTGATAATATTTTGCAGAAGCCTAGTTGTACTTAATATGCTTTGATATTTTACATTTATTTCAAATTAATTAATAATAAATTCAAATTTATTTGAAAACAATTTAAAATTAAAAATAGTTTAAATGAAATTATTTTAAAGAAGGATATTTTAAGTGTTGCACAGTTAAAATTGTATACAAATTAGGCAAATTGTATTGCAAAATATATATTGTTATGGAGGTACAGTCGGCAATTAAGCACTACTGAGTCTCTCACTTCATTAAAAGGATGCAAAGATATAATTATGGTTACCATAAAAAGGTCTCTCACTATTTCATAACATCTGCTTTGATCCAAACAACTGAATCAGGTAGGAAATGTTGGTTATGATTTGTACAGATTTTGTTTTACTAGACTGACCAATATCCTTACTTAGCATTTTTAAAGTCCCATGCTATAACATAATCTAAATTCTGTACCTTGAGACAAAACTCACTGCCCAAATCCGTGCAATTTGTGCACTCAGTGAGAAAAAATAATATAAGAAATTTTGGGAACATGCTCACTCTTAGTCTCCAAAACCCAGTTAGAATGCTGTCTATTACTTCACCACTTGTGCAGTGTATTTCTTTTTTTATTGTTTTTTTAATAGGAAGAGATCAAGGGATAGTCTTGCTGCAGCCTGGTAACGCAAAGATCTGTATAATTAGAACCTTCAGAAAGAAGAAGTTGCCAAACAACTCTTTGCCTTTGATGGTCTCTTAGGGCTGTCTGCGGAAAATGGAAATAGCTTTTAGCTGCAAGATTTGGGGCACAGTGCAGCAGCTGAATTGAAGGTCTCAAAAATAGCTTATAAAGCCCTCTTTATGCCTGCTCCTTGTCTGCCTTGCTTGCTTCCTCTCAACTGTTCAAAACATTTAGCAGTTAAAGAAGGCAGTCAATAAGTGCAGACATGAAGACTCAGAGGCGGTAGAAGTATTCTCATGTACTGGCAGAGATTGGGATGGATTTATTTACTCTTGAATGGTGCTTCACATCAGGCAAATCAGAGAATCTAATAATAGCTTCATTCCAGACTGTGATACATTCCTTTTGGGCATTATATTTTCAAGGAGAAGTGTCAGGAAACCCTATTTACTGCCATTTATAGCATACTGTATACTCAGTTTCTACTGTTGTCCAGAGTGGGACAGGAAATTGGAAACAGGGCCAAGAAATGTCTTGCAGCAAGACTATATGTCTGCAAGTGCCAGGAAAGCAGAGAAGTTACTTATTTCTGCAGTGTATATTCTTACTACCTTCTGAAATATCCTCCCTAAACCTTAATACTACCTGAATCATATAAAGTCCATATTTCCATAGTAGTTGTGCTTGGGAAATCCAATTTATATGCAATGAATAGATGAATTCAACTACATACATGCACACACACACACGTGTACATGCATGTGCTAGGACTTTTTAAAACCTTTCCTACACGTACTATTGACCCGGATATTAATTCATAAATGGGAGTCATTTAATCTCATCTGCTATCAAAATAATACAAATAATATCCTCACCTGCAATTAATTCCAAGGAAACTGACTGTTGACAAACATTGCAAGATAAACCAGATCACTATGCTTATGTCAGGAGTGTTTTCTCCCTGAAAGCTTGTGTTCAGAGAGTTAAGAGTGTTTCCTACTTCCTTCCTCTATTTGGAAAAGTTTTGCTCATTATGTAATCAATACAGTTATCGTTGTCAAGATTTATTGTTTCTACTATTCCACTGAAGAAAGAGTTATACAATGAAAATATTTATGTATCACATTGATCTGCAGAAATCTTCAATAAAATTAATAGAACATATTTTCTTATAAGCTAGAAGAAAAATAAGTATCATCTGACATTCAGACAGGACAGCAAAAGGTATATTCTCATAAGTATTATGAATTTTATGCAATTTTGTCTTTTCATCATAATCACAAAGTTGATGTTTCATCCTATTTAAACCTCTGAAAGTATAATTTCAATGAAAACTTTTCTTTCTATCTTTTTAATTTTTATATTCTCATTAAAATAATTGCAAGAGAATTTCCTAAACTACATGCATTTCTTTAAATAAGAAATAAAAATAGCGTCTTGCAAGCCAAAAATTTCAATAGATATAAGAAAATGAAATACTGTCAGCTTTTAAAGAACTAAAGAACAATAAAGGCCAAGACTCACTGCTGAGCATCTATGGGAAATAAGGCTTGTTACACCAGGTGTCATCTGCTTTTAGAAGTGTAAGAGAGCAGAAATCAGTAAGAGTTATTTATTTTACAAGATAAGAGAAAACAAGAGGAAAACGAAACTGTGGCATACAATAACAGGAGGTATCAATTGTACAAAAAGCCTATAACAATACGGATTTATTCATGTGCCAGTTAAAAGAATTAGGTCTATAAGGATGCAAAACTTTCAAATAATTCCCCATTTGATAGAAGATGCATGCACCTTTCTATTTTAAGAAAAAGAAAATAGAAAGCCCAAGTCCCAAATCTCTATGCAATATTTGCTTTCTTTGTGAAATTCATATTGATTTTCTCTTGCTTTTGTTTGTCTTTGTATTTTGCAATTGCATCTTGGATTTCTACTTATTATTATAGGAAGAAATAAATCACACAGTTATGGTCCTATTGTTTACTGCAACAACTAATCATCCTTTTCTGGAAAATAGCACTACTGAGGTTCCTTGCTGTGAAATTTCTATTCAGTTCCTGGCCAACAGATTTGAATGTTTCTTTATGACAAAGAAACTACACCTCCCACAAGACAGTGGGAAATAAAATAGAAAATAGAGTTTAGTATTGTGATTAAATAATAGAAAGAAGATGTCTTGGTTCCATTCAAAGACACAGTATGCTTAGATAGGCCAGACCAGTGCACAATAAAATAGTTCTTTTTTCTGTATATTCAAATAATCTTATCATAATTAAAAATGTTTTTAACATATAAACTTTGAATTGCAATTGGGTTTGAAATACTCTTAAGAAAGCGTTCAGAACTTAAAAGAGCCTGACCAGGCAAGTTTCAAGGCATAATGAGAATCTGAAATACCATATTAGATATCCATTAACCCTAGCAGCCCTAAAGAATAAACTAAGAATGAAAGTGATGACAGCACCCACCCAAAGTTTTTTATCCATCATCGCTGAAAAAAACAACCAAATTACATTTTGTGACTGGCTGATGAAATAGGTATCACAGATCATAGAAATGGCTTAGTAACTGTCAAAGTCAGAGGATATTGGATTGTCCATTGTCACATAAACACAAAATCATTTATTTTTGATAAATTGTCTAGAGCTTTTTAAAGAGTTCATGACCACCTAGACACATATTTAGGGGTTACTGTTTCTTTTGAAATCAAGTTTGACTACATCAATTATGTGATCACTTTTTCTTCTTTTGATATATTTTCTTCAATGACTGCTGCTTACTTATTTCCACAGTTACACGAGCTGTACATAGATAAAGATGGTGGAAGCGGTGGTTTTCTTTAGTAATAAAGTAGTTAGTGTCATGATCTGACAGCACAACACCTGTCTAATGTGAGCAAGCTGTCATTTCTTTTGATCCCATGTTTGTCTTACTAGCTTCATACATCTTTCTTGGTGTTCTAAATTACTTCTGAGAAATTTTGGTAGCCAGTATCATTTTAATTCATCACATTTTTCTTCTCTTCCAGTCAAAGAAGGCAGACAGAACCTACTTTAGACACACTTGAGAACTCCATTGACGTTCAAGGTAATATGTAAAAATGATGGGTTTAATTCAGGCTTTAAAGAAAAAATTGATTTTCCACTGACACATGACATAGTCTTAGTATATATTTGGCGCATGCAATGACAGAGTTGACCCAAAGCCTAAGTGTATTTACTGGGTTTTGTTGCAATAAATTTTTTCACGGCAGCTGGCATGAGGTTATGTTTTGGACTGGAATAGAAAACAGTGTTGATAACGCCTGCTTTCATTTCATCTGAGCAAGGCCCTACCTGACCCTCACAGCACCCCACCAGTGAGGAGTCTTGGAGTGCACAGGGAGCTGGGAGGGGACATAGCAGGGACAACTGGTGCCAACTAACCAAAGCCATATTCCAGCCCTCATTACATCATTCTCAGCATATAAAACTGGGAGGTTATATTTTTAAAAACACAAGTTTTTTTTTCTCAAGTTTGCCCTTCCAATTCTCCCCTTGATCCCACCAAAAGGGAAGTGAGCAAGTGGCTGTGTGGTGTGTATTTGACAGCCTAGGTTAAAACACAACAGAATGAAGAACTGTATTGAATCTATCCAGGATAAGGTTAACTTTCTTCAAAGCATCCTATATGACGCTGTTTTGACTTTGTGACTAAACCAGTGTTGACAGCCCGGAAGTGTTTTATTGGTGAATAGCATTCACACAGAATCCAGGCCTTCTCTGTCTCCCACTCTGCTCTCACAGTGAGTAGGCTAAAGGTGGGTGCAAGAGATTGAGACACAGTTGGGAAAGCTGACCAGACTTGAAAAAAGGGATATTTCATGCCACATGCCACCATGCCCAACAACAAAACCTGGGTGGTGTTCTTTCCAAAGTAACTTCCTTGCTGGTTGGCTGTGCATCTGTCTGCCCTTTGGACAGAGCAAATGATTGTCTTTGTGTCCCTTGCTATTGAAAAATCCCCCCCTTCCCCTTCCCCTTCCCCTTCCCCT